>NW_019291898.1:52654-70813 GCF_000500325.1 Leptinotarsa decemlineata | reverse complement strand
TTTTTGATTGATGAATCTTCTGTTCGAGTTTGTTGGAGAAGAGTTCAAAATTTCGTCTTTATCGTTCTTCATCTCCTGGAGACGCCAAGTCGATTGGTGAAAGGTACGTTGGGAAGAGTATTGCACTTCTATTGATTCAGAACAGCGCTTGTGTCTGGAGGTTCCAGTTTTGCCTTCAATATTCAATTAGTGTCGAGGTGATATTCTAGTATCGAATCAACTTGAAATTACAATTCGTTCTAGTACTAACTGAACTGATAATCAATAATAGATTTGAAAATAATATTACTCATATTATTAACATGACAAAAATCACTTGTTTTGAAGAAAGATGTGAAAGTTCCTGATGTGAGTGTGGAAAATATTTCTGGTCCCTTTCACAGTCACAAATCATGTGGTGTGCGCCCCTGCCCTTATGTCAGTCTGTCCTCAACTATGAAGAGAAACGGTCGACTAACCACTTCTTTTCCTTGAGCCCATTTTCGGGCAGATGCTGACAAGCCACCAGACTCTAATACCTATTTAATGAACATATCATCTCGAGCGTCTCGAGGCCGATGAAATATCATTTTGAATTTACAAGGTCTTTCAGGAGAGGGCGCGAGGATTTTTTCTAAATGTTATAAATGGTGAATCATGCCCGGCTTAGTCGCCTGACAAATGCGTGATCTATGCGATTTTTTGTTTTGGCAAGAAATTAAAACATTTCTCACCAGACCTGTGCAATAGGATTGGCTGTTTTCGAATTGAGTCTTATGTGAGAGATTCTGCAATATAATAATTCATGAATTTTTTAAACAGGTTGCTCTGTTCTGGTAACAATCAATTTTCAGTTCATCATATGTATACCGAATATACCTGGAGAAGGCCTTCAATTTCTTTAGATTTCCCGTAGTTATCGTTTTGCAAAACCATAAAAAGCAGTTACACGTTACCCAGAGAAGTATACATGTCATCTACAACAGGAACCCAACCAGGAATATTGTTTTATAATTTCATGATGCTGCAACAGTTTTATTTTGTTATTATTGCCGCAGCTCAGTACTCGCTTGGCTTATTAACGAGATGATTTTATTCGCTGTTTCATCCATTCACCATTTATCCAGAACTCATTTAAAAACTCAATTGAATATTTATTGTGACGAAACGGGGAAAATACTTCAGGAATAAACTTACGCTAAAATGTTAATCAAAAATACAATGAATCACCAAAACAAAAACATTATACTACCACCCAGCAGGATAGAAGAAAAGGAAATGTGCTGCATTCTGTCTGTTTAAAATATGTTTTTCCGATAACCAGCTGTCGCACCCCTACGAACGACAACCCTCAGAAGTCTAAACTTGTGCGAGCTAAGGATTAACGAGGTCTTACTTTTCAACTTGTGATTCCTAGCACGGGTGGACGATAGCAAGTGAAGAGCAATCGTTCAGACTAGGGCTTGAACCATCGACCAACACGGCAGTCAATTCGAGTGAGTGAACAAAGCACCCACGCCGAACCGCTTGGCTACCGACCGACCGACCATTGCTGGAACCTTTTCTGATACTGATCAATAGATACTGAATGCATTTCTCAATACTGTCTGTTGATGATTTTGACCTCCCTCAATATTTATGAAGATTTGAACGCTGAAATTGCAACTTTGATCCGGTCACTGTACTAAGATAAAATCCTCAGTATGCAATCTATGCAAAGTTTGCGTATTTGGAGATTCTTTTATATTTGTATATCCTGTGATCGTATCAATTTGATGTCTATGAACTTGGAATATCAAAATATGTAATTCTGAATACTGAGTGTTTGTGTTTTAGAATATCGAAGTTGATGCTGGAACATCTTTCAATTCATGTATTCGCTAAAATTAATTTGAATTATTTCATGATTATTTTCCATATTATACAGTATTTTATAATCACTTCCAAAAATCTGATGGATTTTATAAGACGAGCCATGAACGCAATATAGTTGTAGGCTATAAAAGTGTTTTATACATTTTTCAGTTATAAAACAAAATTGAAAAACCGTTATGAAATGGTCACGAAATCATCACAGAAACGTTTTCACAAATAACGTTCAAAACATACTTTCCTATGGAAGTGAATTGTTTTGTGACAGTTTTTATAGAACTTTCTGCGAGAGGTTTGTATGATCTCGATAATACTATTTCAACCTTATCTTATAACTGCTTTCTGTAGCTTCAACGAAATTATTTTCTTAGAATGCATTCGAAAACAATTTTGTTTCAGTTACCATATTATCACTATAATGATAATTTGCCAACTAATTTATGGTTTGATATATTTCCTACAATTCCAAAACGATAAAATAACCATTAAAAATTAAATTGTTTTTCTGCCGCCAAAAATAAAATGCAGCATTCAAGAAGAATCAGCTGACATTGGTTTTAGAGTTCGTGTAATAAAGTATAATTTGTCTGTTTTATTTTACTAGCGTCCCAATAACTATATACCTGATGATGTTTTGTGATACTGGTCTTTGAAAAAGAGTAAGAAAAGTGGTTCGTTTAAAGGAAGACCCACGTAAACTAGTGATTAATTTTTGTTCTTGCTAGAAACAGGAAAAGGATATTGATGAACAAAATATGAACAGTAAGTGGACATTATGTATATATACTCTTAAATCACTAGCTCAAAACTACTTCGAAATTAAGCGTTTATAATCGAGAAGAAGCTTATCAGCCGAAACATCCCGATAGAGCACTTTTGTAGAAATACCTTTGAAAGTAGTCCGACTCTGCCGCAATACCATCCCTCCTAGTACTAAGTGTTTCTTTACAGTTCGCGTTCAGCCTATTCCCATAAAGGACAACAAAAATTTTCCAAATAACTATAGACAAGTCGCTTTGCTATCTGTGATATCAAAAATCATATAAAAAGTCGTCAACCACCATAAACTCAAATATTTGGAAGGCTTCAACATCTTGAACGATCATCAATATGGCTTTCGGAAACAAAGATCAACAGGCGATCTTCTATCGTATGTCAACCGTATTTGAAACGTTTCCTGCAAGTGATCGTCGAAGGATAACTCTCGAATACTTTCACCATCAACGCTGGTGTTCCCCAGGGATGCATATCGTCTTCAACCTACTTTTATTGTATATCAACCACTCATTGGAAAAAACCAAGAATCCAATATATTGCTTTGCTGACGATGACACTCTTGTCTAGTCATTCCATGTGGATTCCAGGACATTGTCTACGAAGGCAAATCTTCACCGCATCAAAAGATTGCATATTATAATGAGGATCTAGAAGTGATTTCGAATTGTGATGAAAGTAACAAGGTTCAATTCAATGCCACAAAAACCCAAGCATCGGTTTTCTCCAGGAAAATGAATGTCTCCGAACCGGATATAATAATGTCAGGTCAAACAATTCCGCTTCCAGCTTCGATAAGTTTGTTCGGGGTTAAAATAGACACCAATATTTCTTGGCACAATCATGTCGCTGGAATTGCAAAGGCTGCTTCTCAAAATCTTGAAACACAGTTCCGAACCAGAAAACCACACACTCTAACAACTTTTGATGCTTCATAAAGGTCAGATCAGAACTTTTTTGGAGTATTGTCCTCATGTATAAAGGTCTGCCCCCAAACATAGCCTGAAGTTGCTGGATTCCATCCAAAAAAGAGCCATCCGCCTGATTGGAGACGCGAATATTACATGCAACTTTGATAGCCTGGAACATCGAAGAGAGGTTAGATATTTATCTTTCTTCTATATAGATACTTTCACGGGAGATGTTCAAGTGACTTGGTACATTTGATTCCACCAAGAGCGGTTCATATCAGAAATACGCAACGAACTGTGGCTGCTCATCTTTCTGAGGTTCAACTCAGTACACTCCGAACTCCACTGTTTAAGAACTCTCTAATGTGGAAAACTGCGTTTATATGTTATAAACTTTGGATTAAATCCAAATGGATTTAATATCCAGCGATTCAAATCCAATGTGAATCGCTACTTTCGCATACGCACCACTCTAGGAGCGCCTTAAGGATTTTCCTGTTATGCTTGTGTTTTTTTCGGCCTTTTTAAAAGTTTTATAGGGGTAACATAGTAGCTGAAATAAGTTAAAATATTTGCTATTGATACCAACTCTTTTTAAAGAAAGACGATATTTTAAAATGATAGCAATTCGGCATACTGACATAAGATTAGTTGAAAATATGAAATACCGCACATATAGTGTTATTTACAGCTGGAAAGTACATGAATATTTTAAGATTATTTTATTTAGAACAAACTGAGTTGATATTGAGATTAGGAAATGAATACGTCGAAAAAGTGAATTTTTGTATAATAAATAACTTTTTCCAAAAACATTAATGAAGGAGTGGTACGCTTATATTTTGCCGTTAACATGCTACATATTTGTCAATGAAATTTCATTCGCAATAAAAATATCAATCTTTGAAGCAAGAACTTCAACTGTTTTATAAGTATGTACATGGAATTAATAAAATGGATTTCTATTTGTTAGTTTTCAGTTATATCTACATATTATCTTGTGTCCAATACAAAATTACTCCTAGCGCCTTCAAGAAAACATTTTGAACACCTGTTCATTTTATCCTTTTATTTTATCTTTAGGCTGCATTATATTTTATAAAGTTTGAAACTACTGAAAGTGTGTTTCAATTATTTTATAAGTGTCTTTATTGAACCACTTCTTGAGAGTGTTAGGAAAATTTTATAGTAACGGCCGAATGATTCATCAGTGCATCAGCAAGATGAATAAACCTCTGAAGAAGTCAGCCTCTCGTGCTGGTGAAACGTTATGGTGCAGTAAAAGGCCTTACAAAATATAATTTAGAGCTATAATGTTTTATATAACGAGGCCAATTTCCTACTCATAGCTGTTTTATAAAAATATTGAAAACATTTCTTGGAGAATTATAGTTTTATGATTTGTTTCTTAGAAAAGTTTACGCAACTATTATAAAATATTAAGATACTACTTGGAAATTTTTGAGACTATCTGAATTATAATGCTTTCAAGCATCTTCCACTATCTCTGCTACAGCGACTTCTTACAACTATAGGATATTTCGAAGTATCCATTCAATAAATATACATTGATTCTACTTCAAAATGTATTGTCTTTTTTTTTAGACGTCAAACTGACAATAAACTCTTTTGAATAATAATATCAACTTTGTCACTTCCTCCTCCATGTCTAATAGAATCAGTATTTGAACAAAAGCTTATTTTTCGAAATATGAGTTGGTCATGCCAAGTTCCCAAAAGTCCCGAAGCATTCGGGAGGACGCGTCATCATCATCAACCAATGACCACCCCTCACACCGTATGATAATTTTTCATTAAATCCGGGCCGGCATTTTCTTGAGATTCGAGATTAGAGACGCCATTATTCCACAAAGGACCCCAATAATCAGAACAACAGAACAATGGAGTGGTCTGGCTAAAGTCTGCAAAATTCAAAGACACAATCTCGAAATTTCTCTTGATATTATTACTACCATCATTATGGATATTATTCCGCTTCGGCAGATGTTGCTGATCTGGCCCTGTAATCCATTCGGAAGATATGCCATTATCGTAAACTAAAGATCATCCTCCACAACCATGAGGTGAGCCGTCATCGGGTCCAAAAATCGTGTGCCATGTGTAGATGAAGCGAAATGAATATGGCAGGGCAGCCTTCTGCGTTCGCTCAGCTGAGATTTTGCAAAGATGATATGATAAGAAAGAGTAGTAAAACAAATCATCCAAAGGAACAATTCTTTCAGGCCAGTATCAACTCTCTACACTGTAGGTTAATAGACTAACTCCTATCAGAAAACAACTTCTCCCCTAACTAATACCACGGAGAGCGTTAGATTATATCCGACAGGGGTCTGGACAGCATTCTTCACTGAAGTTATTCCTGCATATGCTGTTGACGATACAACGGCAGCAATCGATTTTCAATTGTTGAAACACATTGCAGACCGTTTTTGGGCTGTTTGACCACTCAACATTGCAAGGTTGTATCTATCATCAACATAAAGTGGATGATTTCCGATAATTGAGAATCGAAGTCTTTCAGAATATCATTCCTTTAACTAGGCTGAAGCGGATAATAAACAAGTTTGTTATCACCCCTTCTGACTGTGAATGAGGTAACCAATCGCATATCCGAACGAATTGTTCGTTTGGATGATTTGATTCATATCCAGTCTTTAAGTATGCCCACTGACTAAATATGAGAAGAGCAGTAAAAGCATCATTTCTATAACCATCTACAGAGTGGTCTGGGTAGAGTCTGTGAGGTTCAGATAGTCATGTTTTTCCTCCTCTTTTAGGACGATAATCACTTCTTCCGGAGCAGAAAACTTCATGACGAATATCGTTTCACTTTATAATTGAGCAGGATAACATTATGCCTATCAGCTTTTATCTGCTTGAGGAAATCTGTCTCCCTGTTCAAAATCTGTTTTTCCGTTAATCAGCTGTCGCCCCCATACGCACGACAACTCTCAGAAGTTGAGAAAATTGTGCGAGCTAAGGACTAACGAGGTCTCACCTTTTAACGTGTGATTCCTAACACGGTTGCCATACCAGCTTCAACCAGATAAATTCTCTCGAGAAAAATATCTGGTCGAGGCAGGAATCGAACCCGCGGTCTTCCGATCGTGAGTCGGGCGCACTACCACCACGGCCAATTCCATGAGATAAGTTTCAATGAATTTGGCACCTCCCATTCTTCGAAACGGATTCAATACTCTTGGAATATGAGACGATTCGTCGACAGAAATGCATGGTATTGTTTCACCCCAAAGTGACATCTAGATGGTGCCGGATGCTTTAAAAAATCTCGCCTAACGGCGAGAACTTTTGTACATACCTTAGCAACCTTTGATGCTTTATAAAACTCATATCAGACCTTCTTTGCAGTATTGTTCTCATGTATGGAGCTTCGCCCCTAAGCATACCCTGAAGGTGCTGTATTCCATCCAGAGAAGAACCATCTGTCTGATTGAAGACGTGAAATATCAGAAATACGCGACGGACTGTGCCTGCTCATCGTTTTGGGGTTCAATTCAGTACACCTTGAACTTCACTGTTCAAGAACTCTTTCAGTTGGAGAACTGCGTTTATGTGGAATAAACTTCCTGAGAAAGTTTTTCCAAATGGATTCAATCTCCAGCGATTCAAATCTAATGTGAATCGCCACATTCGCAGAGGCACCACTTTTAGAGCACCTTAAGGATTTTTCGGCTTTGAAAAAAACAGCTGCATATCCTCTCCGCAATCCTTCAATCGACCTCTTTTCAGGTGGACCAATGTACATTTGTTTATTTCTAATACCGTACCTATAATTTGAGTGTATTTCTTTCACCTCCAGATATAAAAAATAAAGACGTTATATTGAAATGTGTTTTTTTTAATGAATAACACAATTCACAATTTTATTAACTTTTCACTTGATTATTCAAAATTGCTACCTATCATTCAGAGGTTGTATGAGAAATTTGAAATAAGGTGAAACTATTGAAAAAATAATTCGTTCAATTGGAAATGTATCCCACTCAAGAATTTTGAACAGCATTCTGTGTTTGTTTCATCATTTACATATACACTCACTATATAATACAAGTGACCATTTTCTGCAATTCCAAATAAGCGGAACCATGTTGTCATGTATGAAAATATCATCAGACAATTTGATGTAGTGAGAAACCATAAAGAAAATTTGCTGGATACCGGAGAAAATAATTAAGAATTGAATGTAGGTACTTTTTATATTTCTGAAGTATTTTCTCACTTCGTCTTTCTTGAAAATCTCAATAGGAAGTGGTACTATCCAAACTTCGAGTGCACCTCATTCACTACAAAATAATTCGAAAGGAACATCCTTTTTTTCTGTACCTGTGTACTCATCTTTAAATACAGCAGCTCCTCAAAATAAACCGCATATTTTTTGGTATACCTACTAGAGCTATACATTCACAATTTAGTTTGAAAAATATCACTTTTTTGAGATTTTAGGTATAGATAAAGTGAAATATAACATGCCAAGAAAGAATAAAATTTCTGTTGATTGTTGAGTCAAGTTGTTTGATAGGCATAGTGCCGCCATAATAAATTCAGATACCGCTGCCTTTCTGAACAAAAATGAAAAGAGAACTCCATAATCAAACGATGATTGAAAAAAAATATTGGGGGTTGTATTGAAAGTTCCTAAATTAGATACATTTCGAGTTGAAACGAAAAGGATTTTCAATTGTTTCATCGTCAAAAATATAAGCTTGAATAACCTATCGTAGAAGATTCATATTCATGAACCAATTTCTGACGAACCCCTATTTCCAAGAATAAAACACAACGATAAATCCTTGAATGCTCTGAAAGCGGTACCTGTGCGAAAGTAGCGATTCACGCTGGAGATTAAATTTATTCAGAAAAATGATCTCAGGAAGTTTATTCCACATAAACGCAGTTCTCCAAATTGAGGAGCTCATAAACAGTGATGTTCGAGGTGTACAGAGTTGAACCTCAACACGATGAGTAGCCACAGTTCATCACATATCTTTGTATCGCTCTTGTTGGAATTGAAAATGCCAAGTCACCTCCCGTGAAAGTATCTATGAAAGAGAGACAAATCTCCAACCTTTCTTCGAGGATCCAGACTATCAAGGTTGATAATGAGGTTCGTGTCTGCAATCGGGCTAATGGATCTTTCCTGGTTGGCATCCAGCAGCTTCAATGTATGCTTAGAGGCGGAGCTCCGTACATGTGAACAATACTCCAAAGAAGGTCTGATCTGAGCTTTATAAGGCATGAAGTTTGAAGCGGATATGTCAACTGCAATGAACCGTGGGAAAATCTATGATTTTTGTTAAATGTTGTCGAGAATGGAAAAAATTAGATATTCAAATCAATATTCGTTTGTACAAAAATGAAGGTCTCGCATAAATTATGGTTCTGGATTGGAGTCGAATTTAGTTTCATTGAGTGAGTTTAGCCCTGTAGTAGCATATAAAATATTTTTCACTATATAAGAGTACAAACTATTTAAACACACCTGCGTGTTGCGATTTTGTAAACTGTTCAGTAGAAATATGACATTGAATGGTTACTTGTGTAAGAACTTTTTTGTTAACGATTTTGTGAAATGTAGGTATGTGGTACAAAATTTACCTAAGTTTTCTAAAACGATCTGGATGAAGAACTATTACCATTTTTTCATTGATTGTTTTGGGCCCATGTTCCATATAGACAATTAATCTTCTTTTATTACCTAATTCACATCTCTTTACTGCACATGTGATAAATAACTGCCCATTGAAGGACTTTGACCGCTCAGAAGCTGACATAAAATTTAAATAGAAACACTTAAGTTTGAATTATGTGGCATTTCCAATACCGATTTCACAATGTAATATCTGAAAGGAATACATCTTTTCCGGAAATAAATCTCGAGGAAAACGGTAAAGCGTTCAGTTTTTTCCACTTTTATGAAAATTTGGTAATTTCTCTCGGTATTTGCGAACGTTATTCGTTGAAATTACGAGCGAGACCACATAAAATCAGCTTCTTGACGAAGCCGGTTAGTTAATATGGTGAGTGATCTTTCAGGTCAGATGGCAGATGGCAGGCACAATGTATACGTTCTGCTCTTCAATCATTTTCCAAACAGAGGCGACGAACACTTTCTTCCGACATTCCGAGTCTCCGCATATGATGATTCAGATGACAGTGACCTGTAAGGAGGTCCGATGAAGCTACTTGCAGCACCCTCCTCTGCAAGGGAGTCAGCAGCCTTATTGTATTTCTGGCCAGTGTGGCAAGGAATCCAGACCAGATACAATTTGTTGAGTCCTTTATTGGAGAGAGTCGTTTTTGACAATTTGCTACTAACTTAGACGTTGCTCGATAGGAGCCAAGAACTTCCAATGCCGCTTGACTGTTCGAGTAAAATTTCATTGAGTTGTGTGTGAAGTTGGTTTCTACCAGTCTCTCCGCACATAATTGAATAGCATAGATTTGTGCTTGAAATACAGTCCCTCAGCAGGTTGATATCTCTGTCCTGGGTCTGCAACTGAAAACACCTGCATCAAAGCCCGGAAGTATTTCTGATCCATCTGTGAACTAGCAACTATCTGCTCTCAAAATTTTTTTCTCCCGGAGGATCCAATCCGCTCTGCTCGGAAAAAGTACTGTATGAGGCAGTTCGTAGTTGACAATTGGAGCCATAATGTTAGAGGTCATTCCCAGAATGCTGATACTTCCAGTGTCAGCCAGTACTCTAGAATACTCTGCATTTGATTGGCAATGTACACAGCATAAGTGTTTATGCAGTCCATCTAGCATCTCTCTCTCTCTTAAGAAAAATGTGGAGAGGAGGTAGTTCTATAAGGATCTGAATGGACGCTGATGGTGTGGTACTAATAGCACCACAGATAGACAGACATGCCTGTCTCTGTAAGCTAGAGAGCTTTGCCTGAGCCGTTTTCTGTGAAGTCTTCGGCCACCAGGCGATTGCCCCATACGTGATCATTAGTCTGAAAATCATTACATATATCTAATGGGTTTGTTTGGAACCTGAACCCCAAGTTTTACCACAAATCCTTCGACATGTCCATAGCAACAGTCTGGATTTGTGTCAAACTCTTTCCAAATGAGCGTTCCAGGTGAGTTTTTCATCAAGGATAATGCCAAGATATTTCCCCTCCGTTCCAAATGGAATGACCTCACCTTTGAGGGAAAGTGGCATTAGTGAAGGGGATTATCATAGTTTTGCTGTGATTGACAGACATCTGCGGTTTCTGGCATCAACTGAGAACCACATCCATCGTACTTTGGGGAATATCACACAGTGCTCTTTCCATCGTGGACCTTGCCAAGATGACATGGTTATATGCTTGAGCTTGCAGATCTTCTTCTCTTCTAACGAGGGCATCGAGCAGAGTATCCATCAGGAGTGACCACAGAAGGGGAAATAGTACTCCACATGTTGAACAACTGAATTAGGATTCAGTGTAATTTTAAAATCTCCACACAAACGAACCGATCCGTTTTGCTTTGCCAATCTCCTTGTTATAAAGGGATTGGAAAATTCTCTCTACAAGGCTGTTTGATGCTTATTCTGTTGAGTTGGGCCGAATTGTACAAAATAATTTTTTTGACGAAAATATCGAAGGTTATGTCGACAGGAAAAACAAAAAAGTATTTTGTGGAGTCCTTCAAACACGAAACAAAATTTAGTTGTCATAGATAGTTAAAGGGAGCACCTGCGGATTTTTGCATTTCATCCACTGTGTACTATGGAGGTGTTAGTGGAATACAATAAAAACCTAGTGATGAAATAATGGAAATTTAATTTTTATGCTATTGTATTCATATAAAAAGCCTTCACTCCTAAGTAAAGGCAGACAAAAGACAGCTCAATTAGACTAATTAGCACACAATTATATTTCGTACTAGATATCGAATTTATAATGGGCAGACCGTCATTTATTGGCGGTGCAAATACGTTCAGGAAAATAATAACGATACCCGAATTTTCATCAATATTTTTTTGAGTCGTTTCATCTTCCACAATCAGTAAAACATAAAAATTGAATGATGAAATTTTCAATTTGAAGCTGTAACATTAAACGAATCAAAAATATACGCGAATGTAAAGAATAATATTCATATAAAAAAATATTCAAATTTCAAAAACCCTCTCAAGTTAATGAGGCAAACAAAAAATGGTATTAATTAGCATTCAATCATAATTTGTTGATTGATTCTGAATCTGTAATGAGCAGAAAATATTTGTACCTACTTCTCCGGCATACCTTATAGAACACCTGATCACAGAATATACATATTTATACTTTTGTAGAAATTTTCAATTCGTGATTTTTCTTGTGTTCGTACTTGAGAGTTATGTACTCTTAACGCACTTAAACGAGCCTTTCGCTGTTTGGTGGACTCGGCTATTCTAATTAGAGAGTTATGTTCTCTTGACGCACTTAGGCTGAATTCGGCTGCTCTTAAGCGTTGCATGCATATTTGAACTTTGTCAAGTCTTTTGCGTTTCAAATTCGAAAGCATCATAACCAATACAAGTATGTACAATATGGGTTGAAAAGTCTCGGACCTTACACACAGATGTCGCTATTATTATTGCATTCACCGGTTTTTCAGTTACAAGTAACCTTCAGGAGTGAGCTGTTGAAACTTCATAATATTGGACCCATAAGTTTATGAGTTATTATGCCAAGAGTGACACTACTTTTGTTGTTTTCAAAACAATTTCCTGTTTTATTTTCAAAATCAACAATTTCACAATTTAACAAATACCGCTCAAGTAAAGCAATGATTCGAAAAGTGTAATAAGGGCTCCGCTCTATCAGAAACAACAATTAAACGTTGGTTTGCTGACTTCAAACGTGATCGTAGAGACACCGATGATGCAGAACGCAGTGTACGTCCAAATGAGGCAGTAACACCAGAAAAATGAAAAAATCCACAAAACAGTTCTGAATGATCAAAAAGTAATAGTTGCGTGAGTTACGTGACATAGTATAGATATCAAAACGTGTTTGCTTCATTTCGAAGGAGCATTTAACTTTGAGGAAGCTGAGTTCAAAGTGAGTGTTGCGCGAGCTCATTGTTGACAAAAAACAAGAACGTCTTGATGATTATGTTCAGATGTAACAGATCGAAATTTGTGCATCGATATGTGACGATGGATGAAACATGTATCCATCACTCTACTCTGGAAACAAAACGATTATTATCTGAGTGGAAAGCAACTGGTGAACCTCATTCAAAGTGGCTGAAAACACAACAATTGGCTGAAAAGGTTATGGCCTCAGTATTTTGGAATGTGCAGCGTGTTATATTCATTGAATATCTTGAGAAAGAAAATACCATCAACAGTGAGTTGATGGTATTGTCATATAGATGGTTGAGTCATATAGCGTTATTGCATCGTTTGAAGCTCAATTGCAGAGAAACATGGTAAATAAACAAAATTTGTTTCATCGAGACAACGCACCGTGTCACAAGTCAATCAAAACAATGGAAAAACTATGAATTTTCAAAAAAGGTGTTAAAAATGCAGACCAATTTCTATAATATGCAACTTTTGTAAAGTATTCGAGAGGCTTCTTGAGAAGACAATCTACTGTCATGTTAGCAACATCATTAGCCCCAATCAACACGGTTTAATGAAAAAACATTCAACCATCACCAATATTGTAACAATCACTCAATATATTGCGGAGGGTATTGATTGTAAGTTTCAGACTGATGTCATCTACACTGATTTTTCCATAGCGTTCGACAGACTTGACCATAGTATCCTACTCAACAAGCTTCCGACTTTTCGGTTATCCAATGATTCAATTACTCTCTTCGAATGTTATTTTCATAACTCAATGGTCTCAAGTCTGTCGAATATGTAGCCACATCTAGTGTTCCACAAGGGTCAAACCTAGCCTACTCTTCAATATGTTCATCATTGATATCGGAGTTGAGATTGATGTCAATTTCCTTTTATACGCAGATGACGTAAAAGTCTGTCATAATATAACATGTTCTAATGATTGCGAACATCTCGCCTTGAATTTTAATCGTGTTGCAACATGGTGTCGGAAGAATAATCTATCTTTCAATATATCCGAATGTAATGTAATGTCTTACTCACTGAAAACGAATCTGACATTACACAACTACTTCATAAACAATCAGGTTCTGGAACGTCGTGACACACTCACTGATCTATTGTTACTATTGTTTCATTCCTCTCTTTCAATAAACATATTGATACTACTCTGACAACCACTTATCACATGTATGGATTCTTAGTAAGAAATACAGAAGGATCCAAAAAAAATTCAACATTGAAATTACTTTAGTTCACTTTTGTTCGATCTAGGCTGGATAATGCAAGTGTTGTGTGGAGTCCCTACTATCAGATTCATATTAATCAACTAGAATCCCTACAGAGGCCTTCCTAAAATATATGTCTTTTGAACTTGAAGGAATGCTTTTTTATGAATTGCTTAAAACTCACAATTTTTGTAGTCTCGAGGTAAGGCGTAAATATTATTCAACTGTTTTTATATCCAGGTCATAAACAATATCATCACCTGCTCTCAACTGTTACATAATGTTGAATTTTTGGGTTCCTAGACGGTCATTCAGGAATAGCGTCACTTTTTATCTCAACACTTCCCGAACAAATATTATGAAAAAATCCCCAATTCATACAATGTGCGATCCCCCTAATTGTTTCAGTCGTGTCCTAGATATATTCAACTGCCAGATTATACAAATCAAAAGACATTACTTTGTTAACTGAAAGTTCTGTTTTTATTTTTTTTTTATATAGATTCACAAATTTTATTATGTGAGTACATATTTGTAAATGCCACTGTTTCTCCCTATTCTGTAATTGAGTTCATCCTGTAGAATGGAGTATGAAATAAATGAATAAATGAGTGAATTGAACTTCGAATTGCTCCCATATCCACCGTATTCGCCAGATTTGGCTCCCAGCGACTACTAACTGTTCAAAGACCTCAATAAAATACTCACTCACCGGTAAGAAATTTTGCTCGAATCTGTTTGAAATATGTTTTTCTGTTAACCAGCTGTCGCACCCCTACGAAAAATAACCATCAGAAGTCGAAACTTGTGCGAGCTAAGGATTAACGAGGTCTTACCTCTTAACGTGTGATTACTAACACGTGTTGGATGATAGCAAGTGGAAATCGATCGTTCAGACTGGGGCTTGAACCACCGACCAACACGGCAGTCAATTCGAGTGAGTGAACAAAGCACCCACGTCAAACCGCCTGGTTACCGACCGAAGAGGTTATTGCTGAAACTCAGGCCTGTTTTGGGGCAAAATAAAAAATGTGTGGCTCTTGATGGAGATTACGTTGTGTTGTGCCCTGGCTATGATCACATTCATCATTTTAATTCATATTGGCCTGATTAAAATTTTTATTTATAGTCGAAAAGCCAATTTGCAGCTTGTTAGAATTTCAGGCGAGCCACTAATGAATTCATCGTTTAACCTATTAATGGTTATAAATTTCATTAGGCTACTAGATGTTAAAGTAGTATCTATGCATACCTTCGAATCAGTATGCGGCAAATGCGCCATATTTCAGAGAATAACTGCGCTGGAAGTGGCGGAATGGGGGATAATCAGTGGCTGAATAAACTGCACTGGGATATTTAGTACTGCCGCAAGAATTCCAACGACTGGAAAATGTATATCGAAAGGTATTATTCATACGATTTCGTTTCACGTGATTATAGGTTGCTGAAAATCGGTACTACTCGAACAGTCCACAAAATCATCATTCTTGTTTCTCGACATTCCCTTTTCTACCCAAGGGTATGACAGATTATAATAGTTGTGTGCACTTTTGATGCATACGCATCGAGGAAATGAAATGTAGAGATTATTTGAATATTTAGTGAAGATAAAAATATATCCTGTGGTGTTCCTAAAGATATGGTTTTGTGATTAATGTTGTTCAAAATTCACCTCAATGAATAATCTGTTTTCACTGAAAACCCATTCTGAAGTTTCTAGTTTTTCAGGTGGTACTGTCCTATTCTGCGAAAGCAACCATTGGTTCGATCTCAAGCCCTGACTTGAACCTGATCTGATTACGGACTCTTGTCAATATTATCTCATGTTGTTTATTGTCTGCTATTCAGTAGTTATGATACATCTTTGTCAGAAGATGATATCGGAATGTGCGATATAGTTGTCATCTAGCCCAGAAAATCAGGTACTTCAATATGATTCTAGATAGTCAACTTCTATGAGATCAGTGTCACTGTTTTTCGAGTTTGAAAGCTGTGTATTTTTGGAATTTTTTATAACGTTTCGCTGGCTTGCTGTCCGATCTATCGCATACCATATACTTGTGGGAAAGTATATATCTGAACCACCCAACGATCCAAGGAAACAAGACTGGAAGAGCACAAAAGGAACTGCAGACTAGGCCAAGCGGATGAGTCAGCTGTGACCGAACACGCACTTAGTGAAGGAGACCACATAATTTTGTTTGAAAACACAGAACTAATTGCCCCCAACCAAGGACACCATAGCCGACTGGTACGGGAGGCAATAGAGATCCACAAACACACGGAGAATTTCAACAGAAAAGAAGAAGCGGTGAACCTCGAATATGGAACCCCACTTTGAAGAATTCGAGAATAACGAACAGAATGACAACAGGCAGCAAGATTGTTAATGTTCGAGTACAGGTACAAGTACAGGTACAAGTACAGGTGCAAATACAACGGATTACCTGACAAGGCATAAATATGCTTTACGAAGCTTAAAAGTTAGTCACCGGACAGCAAGCCATGATGGTTAAACCTCTGCAGAAGCTAGCCACTCACGCCAGCGAAACGTCAAGAAGAAATTCAAAAAATACACGCCAAAAACTCGGAAAACAGTGACACTGAAAACCTCAGCCACTATTCCATTTTGATAGCGCTGCATCATTAGGAATGACATTATTAATGTTTTTTTTCGAAGTTAATCGTTATCGAAAATCGTCTCAGGATTTTGTTGCTGACTGAAAGCACATGATCTTGAAAATTATAATAGTATCAGCCTGGATGAACGAGCAGGTAAGTACAAAACTCAATGACATAAATGGAAAATTCCGAAGGAACAGGTGGATTTGAAATAAAATCACAATACAATGACACTTCTAGGAAAATAGGTATTGTTTAAATACGCTTATTATTGGCATTTTATGCTAAAACTCAATGAGTAATTATTCCTGGCAAAACAAAAGGATTTTGAAATAAAAGTTCCACGAAAACAGGTGATTGATGAATGTATCTGTAGAGTAGGAAGGGTGAGTGTAAGCCCACAGTACTTAGGCCACATGTGACCCATTGTACATCCTCCCGAGGAGTTGTCCTCCTAGGTCATCGTCCATCCTGTCCTTTCCAGGAAGTTGGACAGGTCACAGGGAGACATCTCCTTTATATCGGTAGGTAAAGGCCAAGACTCGCCGAACACACACTCTCTTATTGACGATAACTCCGGGCACTCGCACAGGACATGCCTGACAGTCTCATCTTCCTGTTCACACATCCTACATAGAGGTGTGTCCACTAGCCCCACTGATGAATGTAATACCTAATTACTGACATTTCATGAAAAAAGTTCAACGATGGTGGGTGAATAACTTCTTATTGGTCGTTTAAAAAGAACTTTTTGCGTTCATCAATTACCAGAGACTCCAGCAGGTTCAATTTTTTTCCTTTATTTTCTGTATGTAATATAGTCTATTTTGGAATCATGTTTGTTCTCTGAATGCAATGAAAATTATGACAAGTAGGCTTTTCATCAATAGTGAAGCTATTCGAAAGATTATTTTGGATCAGAGAAAAAGATGCAAGCTTTTTTAAATCAACAGATGATAATACACCCCTAAACTTTTTCATGTTTTGGTTATATTTCAGAAGACCAACTTCATGAACTGAATTCATTTGTATTTTACGGCCTTAGTTTTTAACAGAAGTTTTCAGATCCTATTCTCCTTCTCAAAGTGAAAACAACAACTTTGTAAGCACGACTAACACATATTACCCCACATTGTCCCTCCATTATTTAGAAAAATGTCAACACCTATTTCAGATATGTTCATCGAATTGTTTCGCCAAAAAAGTCAGGTTAGGAATTGTCCTTTGGCATATCTTTGTCGTAATTGGATCACAAACACTTAGAACTCCTTTTATCCCTACGTCTGATTCTACTTTCGAACATTTTTTATACGGTTTCCACCTCTGAACTGTAGATTTTCACTGCAATAAACAGCGGACTTCATAATACTATAAATGAGCCTACCAGGATTTCTGACCGAGATGTAGAATATGCTAGTCTTCTGAATATATACCCAACAACCAATCCAGAAATTCACACAGTCACTGTAAGATCTCCATTGGGATCTCCTGACCACAAATTCATTTCAGTGTTGCGTGAATTACCGATAAACAATCTAACACTTGCAAAGTTTGGCACTACAGATCAGCGGAATGGGAGGATCTTCAAGACCATTTCCAAAATTCCCCCTTACTAGATGTTTGTTTCAACTCTGAAGATCCTTCAACTTGTGCTTCTGAAGTCACGAAAGTTATT
>NW_019291898.1:37024-52573 GCF_000500325.1 Leptinotarsa decemlineata | reverse complement strand
CGAGTGCCCGGAGTTATCGTCAATAAGAGAGTGTGTGTTCGGCGAGTCTTGGCCTACACCTGCCGATATAAAGGAGATGTCTCCCAGCGACCTGTCCACCTTCCTGGAAAGGACAGGATGGACGACGACCTAGGAGGACAACTCCTCGGGAGGATGTACAATGGGTCACATGTGGCCTAAGTGCGTGGGCTTACACTCACCCTCCCTACTCTACAGATACAGATACCTTCTTGTTGCTTGCGTTCAGCGTATTCCAAAAAAGGGCGAAATAATTTTCACAAATAACTATAGACCAGTCGCTTTGCTATCAGTGATATCAAAAATCATGAACAAAGTCGTAAACCACCATATCCTCAAATATTTGGAAGGCCTCAACATCTTGAGCGATCATCAATATGGCTTTCGTAAACAAAGATAAACAGGTGACACATGGAGAATCAATTAATGTCAATCGCTACTTTCGTACAGACACCGCTCTGAGAGCGCCTAAAAAATTATTCGACACACGTATGATATCAAACCATCGAAGACCTGACATTTCATTATATTTTTCAACTTCCCCAACTCATTTAAGAGGCACCAAAAACTTCGTGAACTGAAAAATCAGAAAAACTCATTTCAGTTTGTTCAAAAAATCAATATTTATCAGGTTTCTGATAGTTAGGTCTTTGTCATAAAACTGAAAATCTTTATCTACCAGAACATGAAAAATTCGATGTATTAAAAAAATGTCAATGGCGCAATGAAATCTCTTCGATAATAATTGATTCAACAAAACAGTTCCATTTCGAAAAACAATCTTCCATATTTTTCCGAACACCAGTAATGTAACAGTTTTTTATATTGACAAAAACCCCATGTCGACCATTACCTTATGTTTGAATTGTGTCATAACACCATTATTTACAGCAAACATATCGAGAAATGCTTTAAAATCATTTCCCTAATTACAAATTGATGGAATCATCTCGTGAAATGAGCCTGTAAATTGCACAAAATCATCATAATTTTTCATTCACATTCTACATTCACCAGATTCGTATCGTAAGAGTAATCATCATTAGTTAAATATTTCGTGTAGTGACATAAATTGTTCTCAATAGTAAATATTAGTTATCATGAAAATGGGCCGAAGCTTCAGTCTAGGTGTATTTATCCAACTACAATTGCTGCTTTTTCACTTTCATTATATATGGGGAGTAGATATAGTACGTAAGTTAAAACCACTTTGTTGTATCGTCTAATGATTTATTCTTGAAACTGATGACTCTCTAGAAGTTTTCGACTCGAATATTTATGTGAGTTGCTGTAACTATGATTTCTATTAGTATGTAAGTTTTTTAGGAGATTTTCATTGTGATTAAGGTGAAATATGACTTTTTAATCCGTCCCCTTTTTTGTGACCAGCAGAAAATCATGAAATAGAGAGAAAATTGACAAGATGAAGGNAACACAAGCTTCCCCAAGATGTGCGATAGCATACTTGATGTTTTTTGTCCGCTTCAACCTAGTTCGAGAAATTATACTCGGAAGGAATTCGATTTTCAATTATCGGAAATCATCGACTTTATATTGATGATGAACACTAACTTGCACTTACGAGTGGCCAAACAGCCCGGAAACGGTCTGCAAGTGTGTTTCAATAATTGAATATCTATTGCAGCAATTGTATCGCCATATGCAGGAATAACTTCAGTGAAAAATTCTACACTGACACCTGTCGGATATAATCCAAAGCCATTTGTGGTTTTAGCCAGGGTATTAGTTGTTTGCTGATAGGTGTCAGTCTATTAACCTATAGTGTAAGGAGTTGAGAATGGCCTGAAGAGATTGTTCTTTCAGATGATTTGATTTATAGCGTTTTCAAATATGCCTTTGACTATATGTGATGAATTTTATTAGTAATTCTGACTCTGCAATCATTCACAAACCATCTCACATGGATATTCTCATACATATTTTCTCGGCACATTTATATAAGTAGCATTCAATAGGATGCTTTATAGAATTTTGGAATTTAATTCGCAGAGAGTTTTTTCGCTGAACAAATTGCCTTCTACAACAGTAATGACGTGAATATAACTGACTTCATTTTTCTCAACAGAATTCAGAAACAATCTTTGAACAAGGTCTATCCAGCTTCAAGAAGCGATAATGAGCGTCTTAGAATATTGACTTACTTTGCTCGTATACTGAAGAAGTACGATGTGAATGAAACTAAAATTTATTATTTTGACAAATTCACTGACGATACCGAAGACAAAGTCCAGTTTTTAAAGAGAGCCGGACAATATGAATCGACTTGTGGTTCTTATCTCTAACTTTATATGTGTGGTCAAACAGAGATATTTTTTTTTATTCTGAATGTTTGTTTTCTACCATATATACCTGTCTTGAGAAAAAACAACATTATGAAGATTTTCGAAGTCCCCAAGAAAATAGAATGAAGCCTCAGGTCGACTGAAGACAAAAGACACACATTATAATAATAATAATAATAATAATAAAAATGTTTATTGAATAATTTTATTATGATTTTATGATTTTTGTAGAAATGCAATCGATTCCCACATCATTTGTGTTTTTCAGCCTAGATATTATTTCGCAAATATCTATTGGGTTTACGGGAGTAAAATGAATGTATTATTTTAGCAGCAGAGGTATATCGCATACCATGCACTCGTGGGAAGGTATACCACCAAAAGATCCATAGGAACCAGGCTGGAGAGACATGAAAGAAACTGCAGAGTAGGACAAACGGACAAATTAGCTGTGGCGGAACTCGCACTTAGTGAAAGAAACCACACGATTCTGTTTGAAAACACGAAATGCATTGCCTCCATTCAGAGATACCATAGCCGGTTGGTACGGAAAGTAATAGACTATACAGATACTTTTAACAGAAAAAAGAATCTGTGAACCTCATCCGAATATAGAATCCCATTCTAAGAAGTTCGAGAATAGCAAACAGCATGACGTCAGGTGGAAAGAGGTCGACAATGTTATTGACAATTTACCAAACACCAGAATACCTGAGTCAACATAAACACGCTTTATGCAATTTTCCTAATCTCGGCCACAGAAGGTCCAATCATTTTGTCAATGTTGAAATAGATGCGACAATAAAGGGTACTTCTTGATGAAAGGCTGATATTAAGTGAAATTATTTTTCAGCCCATTCTGAACTACAGTTCGCTGAATTTTCAAGAAAAAACATCCTTATGATAATTCAGGTATAACAAGAAAGACCTTTTCTGCTCTGCGAATGGCGAATATTCAGGCTCTCACATTCAGGTTGTGCCCTGAAAAAATTCTGAACAACTCAATGATCTAAAAGTTAGTAGAACTTGCTGTGGGAACATCAGAAAAATATATAGCGGTTTTGAATTTGGTTGAGGAAGATCGCTGATTGAGCACGAGGAAAGTTGGGGACGAATTTAATATATCATATATTCTCGTTTGGAAATGTCTTCATGTTTTCGTCTAGGCAAAAAGGATTTTTGATTGTGTATTTCTTTATTCTCGTTCAAGTAGAAAGCCAAAAACACTTTTCTCCCAACAAATTAATTTCTCCTCAAAAAATGAATCGCTTTCGATTTCTCCATGTTATTTTGTTATATACTTTTATTCAAATGGTTGAAGTTCTAGTATTTCGCGACAATCAATTACAGGCGATTTTTTGTCAGAGATTTCTTCAAAAAGTGAATGAAAATACATCATTCGATACTGGAATGATACTGAGCCTCCCACAATTATCCCTTCTGAGCTGAAGAAAATTATCATTAACTCTTGTAATTCCGTCATCAGGAGTAGTTGTCCGGAATAAGCCACGAATCTCTAATCAGATATAATTTTTTTGTGATTCGTTGAACGGATAAAATTGAGGGCAGTTTTTCGAAGATGATTCGTCAACATTATCAGTTCAGTAAGACAGAACAAGTGGATATTCCAACCAGGACCACAGCCAGACTTCAATAGTTCCGATCTATTTGTACAGCCATCTTGGACCATTTAGTCACATCCCACTGAAGAACAGTTGGGAAATGATATCGTGAAACTAACAAAAATGGCTACGTTAGTACATGAGAGCAAAGCAGAGGCATTCATATTTGAAGACGGTTGACTTTTCAACATTTAATGCAACAGATTTTTTCGCATTCCATATACTTTTATTTCAACATTCCAAAAGGAATTCAGATTTTCCGATTATATAACTGTATTGAAATGTATACAAATTATTGTTGGGAAATACATAAAATTGTTTTTTTTTCCTTCTGATGCAATGATTTTATTTTTTCATCAAAAGCTATATCAGAATTGCTATGAAGTAGTGGGGATTTCAACCGTTGTATGATTCATAATCACTTTGAATCCATCGCGAAAATTATTTTGTTAATTCAGCAACCGATGATTCAGATATGTTTCATGTAGTTTAAAAAAAATAAAACCAAAGTTCATTGAATATTAGCATGTATTTAGGAAACATCCTGTACGATACATCCTGTAGTTTAGAAACAATTTTCAGAGTGGTATGCAAAAATGGCTCAGGGAAATTTTCACCTTAGGTACTTCAGGCCTGAGCCTGAGAGCAGAAGGAATCCACCGAATGCGCCAACGACCGGAAGGAGTGAAGACCTGAACAACCTGATGAATCAACTAACGACTCAGCAGAAGAAAATTGCGCAAGCGATATTAGTTGCATTAGTACAGAAACCCGGAAGACATTAATGGATTAACGGATTACATAACAATCGTATCGTGAAATATCAATGGCGCGGCGCCACAGAACGAAAGGACAAGCTCATGGAACTGCTATCATGGTTGAACATAGACGTTGTGGCAAGCCAGGAGATAAGGCTCAGAATTACCAAAATTTCCGCATTCCAGACTACAATACTTACAGGAACAACAGGCCAGTGGTTCGTAGAGTCGCGGGTGGCACGGCCCTCCTTGTAAGGACAGATCTAGCGCAACACGAAGACAGAAAACCTGAACTCCAGCTCGGCGAGGTAGTCGCCATCAGAGTACGCCACTGACTTGTTGTTTCATAGTGTTTCATATTTTTAGATTCATCAACTGAAAATACAATGTTTTCGTCTTTGTGTTTCCTCAATATCTAGCTTTGTTTTCGAGAAAAAAATATTAAGCCACTTTGCTACTCATGAACATTTACTTTGAAGACTAGCTGACAGTGATAGTGTCATAATATCAGTGAAAGTCAGAGTTGTCAATTAGCAGTGGTTCCATCATGAATTATTTTACTGACGCTGAAAGGGCTGACATGCACTTTATTTGTGGATTAGCAAATGAAAATGCGGAAAAAGCGCGGAGAATTTACTAGGGCAGATATCGTAACAGAGTAGTTTCAGGTGCTAAAACATTTGGAACGCTACATGCAAAATTATGTGAGTTTTTATGGAGATGCAGATGGTGGAAGACTATAAACTTTAACAAAGCTTGAACTAGAAGAAGCTATACTTGATACGATAGAAGAAGATCCTTCAAGGATCATCAGTTAGATCAACAGGTGAATTCTATACGGGCTTTTTGCGAGATCATATACCCATTCTGTCAGAGGAAGTGCCGGTACTTATGAGAGACAACATTTGGTTTATGCACGACGAGGCTATAGCTCATTTCATTGTCTTGCTCATTAGCATCACGACATTTCCTACCCCAATCGCTGGATTGGACATTAAAATTGCATGGCCAGCTCGCAATCCTGATATGGATCCTTCAGATTCTCATTCAGATGTGAATGACTTGAGGAATCGAATAATTAACAATTGCAATGTCATAAGGGACACTTCAGATATTTTTGAAAGTGTCAGACAAGCAATGACAAATCAATTGCAGTCGTGTATTCTATCAGAAGGTGGACATTTTGCTCATTCACTATAAAGTCGAAATTATTTATTATTTACTTTTGGTTTTTATTTTATGTTGTCTGTGGATAAGTGATTTTTTTCTCGAATACGAAGCTTCATATGGAAAAAACACACGTGACGAAAAAGTTGTATTTTTAGTTGCTTAATCTGGAAAGTGAAAAACTATAAGAAAATCAGTAGTTTCTTGTTTCTTAATCTTGCTGGCTGTGGTGTCCATTGGACCTATTAATTTCAATCTCGTTCGGGTTGAATAAATGTGTTAAATAACCTTGGCAATCCAATCGGTGTAAGTATATTTATGATATTTTATAAACACCGTTCTACTTAAACTTCCATATCTCAGAAACTAAGCCACTTCGGACATATAAAACACCCTGTATTTTATTATCATTCGTCGGTTTCAAAGAAATGGATGATTGATTTTCTTGATTCATTCAACTCGCTAGGGCTATTGACATCAATCATACTTTACCGTTGCCTAATATACAAAATATAAACTTGAGCCCTTCTCACCACCACCGGTTTCGAGGAGTGGTGTTTATTTTACATACCCCATTATGAATTTATCATGGAATGTTCCGAACTCCTGAACTTTAACGAGGAAAGCTTCGATATTTTATCGGGGTGTTAAAGCAGATTGTAACTTGGTTCATTTATCCCAGATTCAGTACTGAAACTTTCAAATCTTTCATTTTTAATCGGATCGGAGATTGTCTGATATGCTGAATTCCCCATTTTATCCCATAGTGGATGGAAAGGTGTGATTATCATTCAGAGTGTTGGTGAATTTTATCTCGTTTCTATGAAATTAATCGAATACGCAGGTTCATCAAAACAGGAATCTGATTCACTAAATTTGGTAAATTGTCAATTTGCGTAGCACGACTGCTTGGTGTGGATGATGGGTGATATGACTGAACAATCTAATGAGTGATTGATTTCCATCTCTACTTATCGCTGCAAACTGCAAAGTAAAAAACCGAAACTCTGAAAACGAAGTTGTGTCCACATTGATCGACTCGAGAAGATACAAATATATTTATGTGATAAATATTTCAACCAGGATTGAATACATTCAGCTCTCTCAACATTTATAATTGTGAGAATTTGTTGAATAACAAAACTTTTGGTACTTTTCATGAAAAAACCTAAATTCCAAACCTTTCCCAAGTAAAAAAGGTACACATCAACAATGCTGGAGGTGATCGTTTTCGAGATATTCACAATTTTCTATATCGATGCATATTACTTTACTTTGATTTCAATAATTTTTGTCACTGCCCGCTTGCAAATTGAGTCAATTGAATCGAGTAGGCTATGAAAGTTTATTCATAAAAACAAAAGTTCGCTGTCACATTTTCAACCATTCATTGACAAAATCACAGTTCGGAGTTCATAAAGTGATTTTTTGGTACCTTGCCCGACTTTACGAATGCTAAAATGGCTGATATGGTTTTTGCATACGGCTTGGCTGACGGAAATTCAAGCGAGGCCAGACGCATCTATTAGGAAAGGTATCCCCAACGCGTGACTCCTTGTGCAGCGACATTTGCGAATCTTATCCGGCGACTTTCCGAACCTGAAAGTTTTGAAACAAAATCTGCAGTAGGACGGCCATGGACTAAAAGTACTGTAGAATTGGAGGAAGCGGTTCTCGAAGAAATGTGTGAACAACCAGAGACAAGTACAAGAAAAATTAGTCAAACTTTAAATGTGACTCACATGACAGTTTACAGAATTTTAAAGAAACGGCAATTATATCCTTATCATATTCAGCGTGTCCAGACACTTACGCTACGTGATTTCCAACCACGTATCGAATTTGCTCAATGGCTTTGAAGAAAAGTCTATAACATCCGCAAATTCTATCGAAAAGCCTCTTCACAGATGAGAGTAATTTTTTAAGAAATGGTATCATGAACTTCCATAACAACCACATCTGGGCGGAAGATAACCCACATGCGATAACGCAAACTCATTTCCAAGACAGATCCTCTTTCAATGTATGGGTAGGCATAATTGGAGATTATTTAATTGCGCCCTATTTTCTCCCCTTACGTTTGAATGGAGATGCTTACCTACATTTTATGGAACACAAGCTTCCCCAACTTATGGAAGATGATCCCATTGGTCTCCGAAATCACTTTTGGCTTATGCACGATGAAGCTCCTGCTCATTTTAGCGTGATAGCAAGAAATTTTTTAGACGTAGCATGTCCCCAACGATGGATAGGAAGAGACGACACTGAGCAGTGGCCCCCGAGGTCACCGGACCTCAATCCCGTCGATTTTTTTGTGGACACCTACAATCACTAGTTTATGCATCATAGCTTGTTGCGAAACGATAAGAAACACTCCGGGCATTTTTCAACAGGTGCGGAATCCTTTGATGAGGAGAGCAGAAGCTTGTATCACTGTTGGGGGTCGTCACTTTGAACAGTTGTTGCAATAGTTGTTTCGTTCAATTTTTATATGTTTATTTTCCTAATAAATAACATAGTACTTCTCCGTATTGTTTTTTACGAACTATGAAATGTAGCACTTTCTAATTGAATAATTAAACCTGACAATTTTTTAAAATTTGGATTGAATAAGCAGTTCGATAATGCTCGGTTTAGAAGAAGTCTGTACGGTTATACTGCGTATAAAGTTTGATGAAAATAACTAAAATTGCAAAAAACTTATGACAAAAACCTACCATGTTTTGAAAAATTTCAACAATCTGTATTTCTAAAACGAGTCATTCTTCGTTAAACATTTTATAGGAAAATGTTGTTCATTTTGACGAGATACTTAGTTTTTGTAATGTTCTCAGCAACTCCACTTAGCGCCCTAGGAGCTAAGTAATATGCATCGATATACAGGTGTGGACAGGTTTTGCAAGGTCTACCTGGACGACATCATAGTATACTCGCACGACCTGCAGGAACATTGTGGCCATTTGCAACTAATCCTAGAGAGACTCCGGCTCCATGGGCTCTGGTTGTCCCCATCCAAATGCCATTTTGGATGGCAGGTGCAGGTGTAGGTGTTAAGCAGGTGCGCGCCTTTCTGGGCACAGCAGGATGGCTTAGAGAGTATATCCCGAATTTTGCAGAGATGGCTGCACCATTAACTGACCTTATAGACAAAAAGAGAAAGTTTTCCTGGAGTAAGGAAGCGCAGGAAAGTTTTCAAAACATCAAAGAAGCTGTCTCACAGCCCTTAGAATTGGCACGTCCAAACCCCGACTTTCCGTATGGCCTTCAGACTGACGCCAGTCATATTGGCATAGGCGCAGTGCTTTTCCAGATGGATCCCCAAGGTACCAGAAGAATTATTGCCTATAGTAGCGCCAAGTTAAACGCCACTGAAAGAAAATACCACGTTAACGAGACGGAATGCCTCGCGGTGGTGTGGGCGATAAAAAAATATAAGCACTATCTCCAAGACGGAAAGTTTACCCTGTTCACCGATAACTCAGCTTTGCTATGGCTGGATAAAATGAAAGACGAGAAGGCCAAGCTGACGCGTTGGTCTTTGCTTCTTCAAGAATATGACTTTAAGGTAGAGCATATCCCGGGTAAGAGGAATCAGTTACCTGATTTCTTATCTCGAAATCCGAATCAGACACAAACCAATATGGACCTCGACACGGACGTGGAGAGAATGTTCTTTCCCCACAGAGAACCTGAGACACACAGCGAAATTGAGGATGAAATCTTGCTCCAGCTCGCAGACGAGCTGGGTGAGCTGTTCAATGTGTGTGACTAAGTTTGTGTAATAGCCAGTGACCCCGAGTCGTTGAACCAGATGCAGACTTGGTTCGAGGAGGTCGCTGAACTACAACGCACAAGTGATAGTGTGAGGCGGTTTAGGATTCGGATAGAGAGGGCTCGAGCGAACCCCGATCCAACAGAATATGAACAGAGGATCCTACATGACTTCCGGATGGAAAACGATTTATTATATTATATAGGACCTAACCAGGATGCCAAGAGACTATTAGTCCCCAGGCGCTGCTGGGACAAACTAATAAAGCGCTATCATGACCAAGCCAGACCGTCCCTGGCAGATGGTGTCGGTCGATGTCCTTGGCCCTTATAAACCTACGGAAAAGGGTAATAGATATATAATGATGGCTACGGATTGTTTTAGCAAGTGGGTGGAATTCCGCACGGCGGAATCTGTTCAGTCTGCTACAGTGGTAGAGTTTCTTGCGCAAGAAGTATGCTATCGTTGGGGATTTCCGGAGACGGTTATAACAGACAGTGCCGCGATGTTCCTAGGCAGAAACTGGGAGCAGTTTTGCCAAAAGCATGAAATTATTATGCGAACAAGCCCGGGATACCATCAGCAGGCAAACCCTGTGGAAAGGCGAGTCCAAGAGTTGAAAAAGATGTTGCGAGCTGCCTTGATAGGCAGAGACGAGTCGTACTGGGAGCGATGCCTCCCAGAAATCATCTTCAATTTGCGAACCCGAACTAATGCGGCGTCTAATGTTACTCCTTGCCAACTCTTGCTAAGTTATGAATTACCTCGGCCTGGCGATTGGGACACCCCTCTACAAAGGAAGCGAAGGCCTTTGAACGAGAACCGTGCCCAACGCATAGAGGAAGCCCAGCAGAGTTCCCGTGATATCGAAGTAAGCGATTTCCTGACAAGGATAAGGTGCCCAACGTTACGTTCGCACCAGACCAGTGGGTGTTGTGCAGAAACTACGATCGCAAAGCTCGCAAGAATTTTGGCCCAACCTGGACTACCCCTTGTCAAGTCCGAAGGCAACTCGGCCCCAGCACTTACATCGTAAACAAAGGTGGTATAGATCGGGTCATCCACGTGGACGACTTGAGACCCGCTCCATCTCCACGTGAAGGTCAAGAGCATCTTGACCCGCGTTCTGTAAATAATGAAGAATTAGCTTAGAATTAAGTTAGATAAGATCTCTCATGTAGTTATGTGGTTGCCAGTAGAGCCTGAAAGGAGAGACAGGCAGGGAAACTGAGCAACGTATTCTGTATCGTTTAGTTAAGTATTAGATAAGGGGGTTGAAATATTGTAACTTTAGCAAGTAAGGACCTATTGTGAAAACTGTTGAGATTTTGTTGATTTTTACCCTAATAAAGAACACTTCTCGGTCTCTATTCAAAGAAATTGCAAGCGACGAAATCCATGTTTTTCTCATGGACCACTATATGTTGTATTTTCACGTGTAGGGAAACCGTCGAATCAATTTGTGTTAACTAAAGACAGGTTAACCGAAAATATTGTGCACCGATTAGTGCTAAATTAAATTGAAATCAAAAGTATTTATAATTCAAAATAATAAATATTATTGTTAAAGATTTAAGACTTTCTGCCCTACCTACCTCATTTATAAGTTTGAGTGTCACATGTTATTTACAAACAACTTTGTAATATACTCATTTGTCACAAAATTGAAAGAAAATAATAATACATTTCGAAATCAATTCTTTTGTATTGATTTTTGCTCAATTTCAACTGTATGAGAATTTTAATCAATCGTGTTCAAAGATAATGGTACTTTTCTGATACTGGTATTTTTCATTTGACTTCATCACAACCAATTATTTTTGAAAGAAAATTCGGATAATTCCAGAAATGAAATAAAATATGTCAATGATTGTCAAATATTTCACCCTTTTTTGCTATGTTATTTGCCGTCTTTGGTTTCAAACTTGTGATAAAATTTCTTAGGCGTTTTTCATTTTATTGTTACTATAATATTAAATCTGAACTCATTTTGGAATTATCACTGATACACAAACTTGCATAAGTAGTCACGAATATAAATAGGAATTGAAACTAAATAAACATGAGAAATTTCAAGATTCATTAAATCCTCAGAGTGAACGAAAAAAATTAAATCATTGTTATTTGCGAAATTTGTTTATTGCGAAAATAGTTTTACGAAAACGCATCAAGTGTTTCGCTGTACAATAGCTTCTTTATAGCAGGGAAGCCCACGATGCAAAATTGGGATTTACTACGCTCGAGAATGTCGAAATGACGCTATTTTTTTACAACTTTGCTGCCCTCCCCTTTCTTTACGTCACTCTCAAATTGCCAGGTTACTGGAATATACACTTTTTAGCAGGTAATCAACTCGCCCTACCTTAATCCGACGCGCTCGAGAATTTCTGGTGATCAGTTGTTTTTTACTAATCTGATCCTTTATCCCCCACAGACTGCCTTATATATGGGGCTCATATTTGGTGGAGGTACTCAACCGGGTATAAGGTATCCCCCTGTATATTAATCTGCCACGCTTCAGTAGATCCCAAAATCCCTGCTTGGGCTCCCCTATTATTAGGCGTGTCTTCACCAACTGAAATATACATTTTCTATGCTTCATACAGGGTTTTTATCAAATAGACGGCAAAAAATTATTGGACTATTCCTTTGGACTATTCTGAGGATACTTTTTCCTTTGATGATATTTGATATGGCGCTTTGTTTCGAAGATAAGGGGCAAAAAATAATTTCAAAAATGATAATTTTGATGATTTTGAACTCATCAACGAAGCCGGAATAAAAGAGAAGTGTACTACAGTGGACCTACCAATTTCGTTGGAACCTATCAACAACATTCCGATTGCTACAAACGGCTGCAAATATTCAATTTAGACGTGATGTCTCATAATCTGACAACTATTCAGAGGGATTCACTTAATCTGATAAAAACAATATTGTTTTTAATTTTTGTTTAATTCATTGAACTCAATCAGTTGGAAAGCTCAGGAAATAGCATGCAAATAAATAAGTGTATGTTTTTAAGTAGAATACTTGCATTTATGAGAAAATAATTTTAAAAAATGCTCAAAAAAATTTAATTTTTTATAATCAATTGATTAATTAATGAAGAAAAGAGAAATGAAACTTTCTATGTTTTTTACCACTTTTATTTGTAACTAACGTTACTGCAGTTTCGTCCTATAAGGACATTTTCAAACTTATACAATATACTGCAGTTTCGTCCTATGAGGACATTTTCAAACTTATATATTGTATAAGTTTGAAAATATCCTTATAGGAGGAAACTGCAGTAACGTTAGTTATAAATAAAAGTGGTGAAAAACATAGAAAATTCCAATTCTCTACATTAAACTAAAAATGTATAAGTTTGAAAATGTCCTCATAAGACAAAACTGCAGTAACGTTAGTTACAAATAGAAGTGGTAAATGACATAGAATTTTTCAATTTTCTTTTCTGCATTTAGTTTGATTATTATCGACTCTAGTCAATTAACCCACGGGTTAAAACGTAACAATATTGAAGATATTGCTCAAATATTTGAAAAACTTTCATCAGATTCGGAAAAATTGCGCAATACATATATGGTGTATATGTATATTTTGCTTTCAATTGAAGCAAGTATGTTATACTATGTGATGTAACTTAGTTTTTCCCCGAAAGCAGGTCGATTAATAGTAAAACATTTGTACTCGGGCGTTTTCAAGGGGTTGAAAATAATATATTTTTCAAGATCACTTCTGATATAAATTTCAAAATACTAGGTTTCCATTCAAACAACTTCAGTTTCCGAAAATTCTATGCTAAAAAACAAATTACAATAGTCCATAACAAAAAATATATTATTACACCATTCCTTGACAAAGAAAGCAGATACCTGAATTGCATTTTTTTTCAAAACACGCTAGAAAATTTACGGTACATTTGAGGTTTCATCATTCATCAAATTCATTTCGTTCATCGATGGTTTCATTTAATGAAATATCGATTAAGAAATAAAAAGACTCATGTTTCCGTCAACCAACCCTGATGTATAAGGTTCCTTATCATTACAATTTCACTGTACTTTTTAAATTGACTCAGACATCTTGATAGCTCCAAGAAAACAGTAAAACAACGGACGTAGACACGTCATATGACATTTTGGTGTCCTGAAAATCACGATCGGTTATGTTTATTCGTTTTGTTTCAGTAATGAAATTTCAAACTGACACTCGCGCTATCAGATGGTGCGAATAATGATGTCGTTTTTCTCAGTCATTGCGGTTAATAGAAATTGAAACGTGTTAACGGAGTGAAAAATATTCCAGAGAAATTAACAATATTTTTTATATTTTCAGAACAATCGACGATTAACAGTGAAAAATCTAGCGATGTGCAAAGGGACTGAGAATTCACCAATGGTGTGGTATGACATAGCATTGACGCGCAATGAAAAAACCAAAGAATTAGAATTTTCTCTCAAAGTGAATGTTACAGAAGAAGTGAGTCAGGCATTTTCGGTGAGTAAAATATCATAAATTATTCGTTTGTTCGAAATGGAACATGATTTTTTATTTGTCACACTTATTGACTAGATTTGATATCAATACCTGAATTATTGAGTATTCAAATAAGTTCAATTTAGTTTTCTCCATCTGAAGATTGGNCCTTGATGGAGCTTCATCGCCAAAAATTGAATTAAGTTCATCCATGCACTGTTGCTGAGTTAATCCACGTCGAAATTTGTAAAAAATAATCGCACGGAAATGTTCACATTTCAATTTCATTTTTGGGCCGAGATAAATCTTTTAGGCTACTGTAAACAACACAAATAGCGCGCGTATGTAAAAACGTTCTGAGTACGTATAAGCTCAAAAATGTACAACTTTACGATAGAGCTGTCAGTTGTCAGATTGCAATACTAGGGTTGCCAAATCCCGAAACATAAAAGGCAACCCTCGAAACATAAACAAGATTTGTTAGCAAAACCTAAAAAAAAAATAATGCCTGCTTTTTTGTACAAATTTTAGAGCTGGCACAATTCACTTGAAAAAATAATAAATTCGATAGCAAGATTTTGAAACCGAACAAAATGTAACACATATAATCTTTGACATCTGAATTTTGAATGTCAAACATGAAAATTGAAGAAATGGAGTCTTCAACAAGTATTTGAAATTTATGTAGCGGACTGCGTCAACCTTTTTCGTTTTCATGTTTTTTCTGGAAACATGAGGATTCATTTTCCGATAGCCTTTTGGAAAGCTTTCGAAATTTCTGCTAACGCAGTTGTCAGTTTTGAAGATTGGTCAAACCACTAACGCTAACATAAAAACTTGACAAGCAATCTTGGGTGTCGCACTAATAAGTGGTCTTGCTTGTGTTCACATAGTGATTTTTACGAAGTACTTGCCTTGGTTTCTCAGTTTATCTTCAATCGAAGATCGCTTGACAGGTGGTGATGATGCTTAAAAGGCTGAAACAGCTTTTTATCGGTGGCTCTTGAATTGAAATTGGTACTCATCTATTGATCTTTTCACTATCATGAAATTTTTTTCTATCATCTCTACTGCAATAACTTCTTTTCTTTTCATAAGTATGGTTCATACATTTTTTTATATAACCACGATTTGGACTGAAATGAATTGAGTTCACCCCGATAAATTACTGCGTTAATTCGAAGTATTCCTTACAAAGAAATTTGTTTTATTCACCTAGCATAACAAGTACTGAATGTTTCATATGAATGCTTTCAATTTATTTTCAATTTCCTTATTTCGCGTTGGATCTGTGCTCAGTATGAAAAACTTTTCCGGCCTTGCTGTTATTGCGAACGCAAATTAAGCATATATTTACGGCTCAGGAAAAAAACAACAATCGATGAATTGTTATATATGTATATGTATATATATATGTATATGTATAT
>NW_019291898.1:0-26539 GCF_000500325.1 Leptinotarsa decemlineata | reverse complement strand
CAAATGAGATCTAGCAGAAACAAAGTTTGAACCATTGTCGGAAAATAAATGAGAAGGTTTTCCGCGACGAGCCATGAATCTTCCAAATGCCATCAGAAAAGAATCTTTGGTTGAGTCTGAAATCAATTCTAAATGAATCGCCTTTGTGGCAAAACAAATAAAGAGTTCTATATAACACTTACTGAGTTTTGATCTTCGACCTTTACGATCTTTGACCAAAATAGGACCCGCGTAATCAATTCCAGTAGTATTAAAAGGCTGAGCTGGCTGTAGACGAGACGCAGGAAATTGACCCATGAGTGGCTGTATACCTATTGGTTTAGTGCGAAAACATTCGACACAATGTCGTATTACTTTTTTAGTAAGGATTCTTCCACCAATGGGCCAATGCTTTTTCTCAACGATGCCAATAATTGCTGTGAGAAAGAATTGAGGAATGAGAAGAGACACTATCTTGATTAGGAAGAATTTCTTCAAATTCTCAAACAAAGTGAAAACTATCGAGGAGAGATACATACGTATAAAGAAAAAAATATTTCGAAATGAATTTCGAAACATTAATCTTTCCCAACTACCTACATATTAGGGTGTAGTAAACGACTGTTGAAAAACTACTCCCCCGGCTAATACCACGCCGGATATTGTATTATATCCGACAGACACTAATGCATGGACCATGCTGAAATTATTCTGGGTGAACGAGAAACATCTGCGAGTCTAGCCTCTTTAGGTTATCTTACATGAATGTCTGTCGGGTAAAATTTAATATTCGGCTTGGTATCAGTCGGGGTGGTAGTTGTTTTTCGACAGACGTTTACCACACCCTACTGTGTAGGCAGTTGGGAGAGATTGATGTTTCCAAATTTATTTATATTCATTTTTTTATAAAAACAAAATAGTATTTTGCTGCATCAATACATATTTCACTGAAATATTCGGATAGGATCATATGCTCTAAAAAAAGTAAATAATAATAAATTGAAATAGTAAAAATGGACTTCAAGAATACCTTATTTTATTTTAATAGATACTGTGAAGGGTTTTCCAGAGTTACACAAAAAATGACGCTAACGGAAGAGTGACACATTTCTTGTGAATGAAACCCTCAGGTGCCATGTTTTTTTTGATAATCTCCAGTTTCGAGATGGCGATTAACGAAGGTATCCAAAGGTATCCAGAATATAATTACATCAATTTGCATCTGAATACCAATTGTTCCTACTTGTATGGAACATATTTCCTTCTGCCTTGTTAGATATACACACATCGATGCTGATCATTTACCTAATTAAACTGAAACTTATACAGAATCTTCTTATGACACCACCAATTTCGTCATATTTGAAACGCTAAACCTCAGATTTCCTCAATGGAACATCCCATATAATCAAGTAATGTTTTTCCAAGTATTCAAATGTCTACAAATTCACAATCATAACTTATGTAATGTTGATAATGGTCGTTTTTCCCAATTCCCGATTATAACAAAAATCTCACTCATATCGTGATTTTCGAGGTCATACTGTTTTTAACTAGTTTCAAATCAAAATAACACAATGTGCGAAATTCCATGTCAGATTTATTTATAATCAGAAAATTTTGGTTGCCTCAGAAAAAACTATTCCATTCAAAACTTTTTGGAGGTGAGACCTCATTAATTCTTAACTGAACGTTGTTTCGCCTAACAATCATTGAATGAGCAGATAAAGGATTTTAAAATTGATAAATGGAAATGGTATATTATAAAATAATAAAATGGGTCCAGCCGCTCTTGAGTTTTTTTTTACCGTAGTATGCGCTGGTCAGGCCCCATCCCCCGAAGCCGCAATATATTCGGGAGGGCATTATCAACCAACGACCACTCCCCACACCGTGAGGAGTCATTGGTTGATCCGTGGGGTAAGTGATCATTGAGTCCAAGAACCATGTACTCTGAACAAGTGCAGTGAGCTAAGAATGACAGCCTTCTGCATCTGTTCGGCTAATATTTCTGCCTCAGTGCGGCAAGCCGGTATGATTTAGAAATTCGAGAGTAGAGAGGGCATCATTCCACCAAGAACTCCAATAATCAGAGCAACCATCTTGACAGAGTGATCTGGATAGAGTCTGCGGAGTTCGAAGAGAAAAATTTAGATATTTTATTCATTTCTCCTCCTCTTTTCTGACGATATTCGTCTCACTAGGAGCTGAAAACTCCACGACAAATATCGTCTTGCTCTGGTGGTAGGGAAGGACTACATCAGGCTCATTAGCTTGTATGAGCCTAAGGGTGGGGAATGAATAGTTCTAATGAATTTGGCACTTCTCTTGCGTAGGGTAACACCGATGTCTCGTCAATACTGTAAGAATGCCATAGATGGTGACATAATACTCTCAGGGCCGCGTTATGTCGATGGATATATGCCGAGACCTCTATACTCATCACGCGACTGTGGTAGACTAAGGTGTTGAAGACACCATCCTGGCAAGCTTTTTTGCTGAACGGGATCCAACTCGCTGACAGAGTTGTGATCACCTTGTTTAGTGTCGAAAACTGAACCGAGTTCATCAGCTGCTAGGGCAGCTGCCCTAAAGAGAAATGGTCCAATTTCTGATCTCTCATTGTCGCGGGCTATGCAGAGAGGGGGATCCGAATTGCTGACGAACTTACAGGCTACATTCAGTACCATTATGTCATGTAGACACTCCAAACTCAAAAATCCACGGCCTCATTGTTGTCGAGGGACGTACAACCACTTCACTACTCCAAACGAGTAGAGTAAGATTGGAACGGCAAGCATATTTGTTGCAGCAACTTTTTTTCCCCGACAGTTCCGATGACCAGATCTGTAGAAGTTTCTGCTAATACTTGCCGCGGATAGAGTACTTTACTGCTGTTGCTTTTTGTGAGTGGCGTTGTTTCACCCCGAGGTAAGTATACGTGTCTCTAGCATCCAAATGGTGTAGTATGCTTCCATCTACGAGCTGCACATCGTATCCGTAGACTCCGCATCGTCCTCTTTTGAGATGGACCATTGCCTTTTGTCTTTACCGATAGCAAGCGTGTACTCTTCCACCACCCTCAAGGACTGATGAAGATTCTTGTCTCCAGAGGCATAAGGTTTAAGATCATCCATATAAAACAAATGGGTGCCCTTGTTCACCGGTTTCCCGGGGTGCCACATTTATAACCTCGAGTATTTCTGAGCGCAATGTATAATGTCAATAGTGGGATGCAGAAGAGAAGGGGACTGAGGAAATCGCCCTGAAATACACCCCACCTGAAAGTGACTCACCCTATTTAGACTTTGGCTTGAACAGATGTTATGGTGAAGCGAGTTTCCCAGAGTGGTATCAGTTGTTCAATACATTCCACTGTTCTTTCGGGTACCGCAAGGCATCTGAGCAAATGCAAGATGAGCTCATGCGATGTTGTATCAAATGCTTTGCGGTAATGATCCAGGCATAGAGAGGCTACGCTTATATTGTATCGAGTCCTGTGTTACACATCTATCGATCAGAAAGTTCTCTTTACATCCAGCGACTCCTTTCTTCGACTCCTCGGTCAACTGTGGTGAATATTCTTGTGTATAAGATGCTCGTGAACAACATATAACACGAGTTCAAGTATGTTATCGGTCTGTAATTTTTAGGAATCGATAAATCTTTGCTTTTGGGGACGGCAACCTTGTGCTTGTAGTGCTTGTGTTTTGTCTTGAAAAATTCACATCTGAGAGCTTGGTTGAGGCTGTTAACAGCATTGAAAATAGTTTTTTCCATATCGGAATGTTTCTTATATCGAACGGTAATTGTTCGTGAAAAAAATCAGTATTTATTGAATTCATTTTTGATTTTTCCACCTTCCACAATCTTCAAAAATATAAAAATACATAAGATATGAAAAATATACGGAATATAGAAAATATAAAATATTTCACTGTTCTACTTTAGAATTTTTATATTTTTTCAGATTGTGGAGAGGTGGGAGGTAGAGAAACCTGAAAACATTTTGACAAAAAACGGTATTTTTCATATTTCAACGATGTTTTCAATTTCTCAACACGTTATTATTGATGATTTTATCTAGGTTGAACCTTATATTGATTAGAGTGAAAATCGGTCCTCATTTGGAAAAAATATAACATTCAATATGTATTTATTCGATTCATCGTCAAGTTTTGGTGCAAGATTTCCTGAATTTTTCAAAAGCATTCTCCCCTATTTTTCTAGCAACTCATTTGAAGACTTTTATCCGAACCAATGAATGTGGGTGTTGTTGAACCATCCGCTGAGTGAGGCAGTGAAATGAAATGAATCAAACTCGTCTCACTCCCTCTACAATGGGTATCCTGTTCTGCTCATAAGATATTTGAAAACAATCAAACTTATCCTTTACCTTCAACTCCAAGTATTTTTCTGATACACAATTTACACATCTTTCTATGACTGTGGTCATGTATAGTGAGGGTGGAAACATGCAGTATAAATAAACATTGGCATCAACATTAACATTATCGCTAAAAAAGTAAAATATTGAATTGAGAAGTATATATTTCTATGAGAGACTAATTTTTGGGAAGGTAAAGTTATGGCTTTCTACTTCTTTATTCCGTGATCTTAAACAGATTGATGCTGAAAAGGCAATAAGACAAGTGGAACATTCCGAAACATCGATATCCGCGATTGAGGATAATAGTGTTCCTTGTGATGGAATGTCACCTCTTTCGCCTATATTGTATAGTAATCATAGTAATCCTGTGAATGATATCTGATTCGAATCCATAAAGAAAGTTTGGAGTACATACTGAATAGAAGAAAGTGTTTTTTGTATTGTTCAGTATTCATATGAAAGTAGGTTTTTCAAAAGTATTTTGGCGTGCCCCTTCTTGTACGCCATGTTTGATGGCAAAGGGAGAGACGCGGAAGGAACAAAGGTCAGCGCCTCGTCTCTACCAGACGTCCGTTCTGTGTGAGTTGGGCCTTAGCGTGTTGGTACAGCTTGATAGATGTAGGAAGAGCTTTCTGGAATCCGTTATGGCCCCGCCCACTGAATCTGCGTTTGTTGGAAGACAGAGTGAGATGTAGAGAGAGAAGAGATAGAGAAAGATTTCTCAAGTTTTTTCCTAAATTTGACAAGCTTTACACGGGATGTGTTTGCTCCGCTTCTACCTTTGTTAACGAAATGGAGCTGTTACTATTTGACTATCTTTCTCTTAGACGAAATTTTCATACAAGCAATCGAAAAGCATTAAAGTCAACCGAGTTCCAGACACACTGCTGTCTGGGTCGGATCTTTGTTGCACTGATGAGAGGTAATTTTCGAGACATAACCGGTCTATTGGTGATCTACTCGATCAATTTCAGCATGGTCAACTGCTGGATGAAAGAGAAATATCAGCAAGACTAACATCTGTGAGGTATCTTGCATAAATGTTTGTTGAATATAATCAATTTAATTTCCAGAGTGGTATTAGAAGAGGAATCAGTCGTTTGCTGGCATGCTTACAGCAGAACCTACTGTGTAGGTACGTTTAGAGAGATGAATGTTTCGAAATGAAATTTCGTATATATCTATGTTTGATACAGTCTTTGAACTTTTTTTGAGAAAGTCTAATGACTTCTTAACAACGTTTTCATTAGACTGTTCAGGAAAATGTCTCGTGATGGGGATGCAAACTGTCAATTTGTTGTACATAGAGGGCGCTTAGTGTTTGTCATCAAAAGATACATTGGTTATATGAGAACATTTGTGATTTTTCGTTTTTATTCAGAGAAATGGGTCGTTTTGCTTCTTTTGGGTGCAAAGAAATGGGAGTTTATAAGTTTCCTGACGATACTGTTATGGGAAGAAAATGGGAAATATTAGTGAAAAAAACACAAAATATGTGGTTTTTTTTTCATTAATATATTTCTTGGGAGCAAATTGGATGCAAAAAACTGTCTTTATAACGAGAGAGTTATTCAAATATGCAAAATTATGAACCTTTCCACTAGATCAGCTTTCTTTCCTCCTAGGGTTGCATCTCTCCTCTGTAACTCCTCCTTCAACTGAGCGATACGCCATGTAGAATAGATCTTGAATTGCAAGTAATTTGAATAAGAAAATTTCAAATAAATCAATAAATTACGGTGGAAACTTTGACAGCTAATGACCAATGTGACAAACAGTCAGCGCACTCTGCCGGATGAGTTTCCCGTAATCATCCCCATTGGTAACATAAAGTTCAGTTCAGATATTTTTTTCGCCTACAGCAATACCTGTCACTGGCATGAAGAGATTCGTAAATAATTATCCAAACATACAGCATGATGACTCTCTTAATCAACCATCCAACTATATAAAATTTTCAAAGCTCTTCTATCTTCAAACGATTGCTCTTGAAGAATGAATTATCTCCTATGCAAAATAATGAACTTCTCTTATTAATGATAAACACTAGTTTATATCATATTTCGTATCAAATTATTTCATCAAAGCAAATGAAACAATTATGATTGTTTTCTAGTCATTAATTTTTGGGAAATGGCTACATGCAGTATGTTTGAGAGGAAAATCCGTCGGAATAGTTTTAACGCATCGTTTCATTTCCTATTCAGCAGCTGCCCCATTGTTATTTTGTGAAATATAGGAAATTAATATTCCACATGCGATGAGCAGACAGTTCAGTATCTGCAAAAAATGCTGCGCTGATATATGACAATCATTTTATGCCTATTATCATGAGGTGCTTATCTAACGGTGAAATCGATGAATTTGTTCATATGACTAGAACGTAATTTCCAAGAGAGGATGGTGTCCGAATTCCAAAATTTACATTGAAAGATATAATTCATAGATGATAGTGAGATTCAATATGAAAGCTGGTAAAATATCGAATATTATGTAAATGACTGAATGATTCAATTGGTGGATTCTTAAATAGAATTGAATTTCAATCACTTTTTATTTTTGAGATTCCAGCTCAATATTTACCAGCGCTTTCGAATCATATGAAAGGTATCTCAGATACTGGCCTTGTAATTTTGAAGTATTTTAAGATCACTAGTAACACCAAATACCTGCAGTGAATAAACAAAAGATCAGCGGCCTGCTTTGCCCAGCGAAGTTCGAAGGCCAGCGAATAAGAAGTCCTATTTTCTGCCAAGAGTTAGATTCTACGGAAATAAATAAAACACAATTTCTTGAATGAACATTCATTCAATTCAAATCCAAAGAAACGTGTAGTAACTCCTCTAAGCTAATTACTACTCATGGAAAAACGGTAGCTAATTGATTAGCGTGAGTGGTTCGTCCTATTCATTACATCGATGACTATGTGGAGCTTGATGGCCGGATGATCGATTTTCACTGCGTACCATTCAACCCCTGTTAGATATCGTATGTTGAGAGAAGAGACTTCGTTAATACGTACCTCACACACATTTCTACTTATGAAGGTTGCCGTTCGTAAAGTAGTGAGTGGTAGCTGGTTATCGAAAAATCAATTTTTGAACAGAAAGGAGTCCATAGTTTATGAAGCGATATGGAGTTTATTTTCCAAAAACAATTTGAGTAAAGTACTGACGTGGTTAGTTTACTTAAAACTTTCGATTCAATCTTACAAATAACCCCGACATTCACACACCATGAACTATGCTTTCATTTAGGTTGTCTGACCACGAACTACAGTTCTTACCGCATGAATGGTGAATGTTGAAAACATTCTGAACCGTCTGAATGTATGATTGTCTACACTCTGAAGATAGAGCAACATCTGCTTCTGATACTGGAAGATCCAAATTAGAAACAACCTTCATACATCCGTTTCCTCAAAAAGAAGTGCCCAACTAGCAATTTTATATTTTATAATAGTTGCGAAAACGTTTCTGGAAAACAAATTATAAAACTGTATTTCTACCAGAAACGTTTTGAATGTGTTTATAAAACAGCTTCAAGTAGGACAATGGTAACGATTTACAAAACATTATAGTCTTTAATAATATTTTGTGAAGCCTCTCATAAACACTAAAGAACGGTTTAATAAACATTTTGGCAGTTACTAAAAAAATTTGTGAAGCTTCGTTTGAAATAATTGAATTGAAATTTTATAAGAGTTTTTCAGTAGTTCCAAGTAAGTGTTTCAAAATATATTGCAGTTTCAAACGATAACGATGGTATAAAAAAGTGTTCAAAATGTTTTCTTGAAGGCGCAAGAAGTAATTTTGTTTTGGACACTAGGAAGATATAATAGATACGTCACCAACTAAAAACTAACAAATTAAAAGGTAGAATCCATTTTGATCATCTCACTTTCCACTTATAAAACCGCTAAAACATTGGCTGTGCTTCAACGATTGATATTTTAACTACGAATGAAATCTTTTTGCCAATATATAGCCTTTCATTAGCAAAATTCATGCACGCCACTCCTTTATTATTATTTTGGAAACAAATTATTGAAAAAGTTCACTCTGTCGACGTATTAGTTTTCAAGTCACAAATAATATAACCCTTCAGTATCTATGTATTTTTCAGCTGTATATATTACTTTATGAGTGGTATTTCATATTTTCAACTCATCTAATTTCAGTATCCCGGATCGGTATCATTTAAAATGGCGTCGTTCTATAAAATGAATTGGTATCAGTAGCAAGCATTTTACATCCCAACATCAAAGTCATTTACACTAACGAATACCTATAGATACGAACACTGTCACGAAATAATTATAGAAAGTGGGTAGCGAACCTATACAATTGAATTTGAAAGCGAACGCATACGCTCAAATCACAAAATTATCGGAAACCTAGATATTCTCAAATGAATTGAATTCCGTGAATCACTTCGTATGGTTTAGCTGCTAGAAATGAACTCCCATCCAACCCTAACAACTCACTTCTATATGAAATATTTTTTCGAAACACAACTAAGCATCCCGTTATTTTGATGGTTTTTTTACACAGAATACTAAGAATACGGCCCTATTAATATTTGTTTGTTTTTCTGCTCCGCTGTGGCTCTGCTATCAGTACACAACTATTGTGATTGTTTGTAAGTTGGATGGCAACATTTTTGCTAATAAATGACACTTTGGTGACTCTTATTATACAAATCACTTATATTCATCACATATTACCTTTTTTATGATAAATATTCGTTGTCTAATGCTAAATACATGTTATATCAGACATAACCTATATGAACGTGGATTAAATATTGTTGATATTTAATTTGTCGTGCGTTTAATGGAAATGACGGGTAAGTTTTTGATGTCAGAACATATCTTTTAATTAGCTTCAATAATTGACCAGATATTTGATAATTCAGGCCTATATTTTCAGTTGATAGTTTTGTCTTTTTGAAGATGGATTTGACTCATTTTATCTGAGTTTTAGGTATATATGTTCACCATAGTTCCGTCGTCATGGGTAAATAATAACCAACCCTCATGGCCAAAAATTGATGCTGATAAGCTAATACGAAACCACAATTCTATGCCCGAAGCCAGTTGGTTTACAATGATGTATAAACTAAAACAAGGTCATTTGATAAACTACCAAATTGCTGAAGAAGAACAAGTTGTCACAAAAAGTGTGAAAAAGCCAGAGTTATGTATCTTTTATGGGACAGAAGTTACTAGTTATTCGAGGAGTTACTTCTGAATACTGTCTGTGAAGCATACCTTGCTGTACTTGAATTTGTCATCATTTAAAGAGTTGTAACACGAAACTGCTTCACTCAGAACAAAATATCCAGGTTTCCTAAATAGATAACTAAAAACTGAAACTTGAAAGTGCAAACCCTTTTTATTTTACAGTCTTCAAAATTGTGAATAATAAGGTTGAGTTACTAAACCCAATGCCTTGAAAATATTGAATTCACTTATGGGGTACCTATATTCAATAAAAATAAAATATTTTAAGTTGCTGAAGAACTAATTTCCACCACGACATCGATGGTACCCCACTTGAATAACTTAACAAAAATATTCTTACTGAATACAACTAAAATTCTGAAGAATTTTCCAAAGCTGTGATTAGGAATCGATGTCAGCTGGTTGTTCTCAAATGCTGCATTTTATTCTTGGTGGCAGCAAATATATATTAGCAAAAGCAATTCGATTTCATAGCAGATATGTTAGTGTTTTGGAATTGTAGTAGATATACCATACTATAAAATAGTTGGGAAATTATCATTGAAGTGACAATATGGTAATGGAAATAAAATCTCGCAGAAAAGTGTTATAAAACTGCTACATAACAATTCACTTTTATAGGAAAATAAGTTTTATAAGTTAGTTGTAGAGACGTTTCTGTAATAATTTCCTGCCTATTTTATAATGGTTTTTTAATTTTATTTCATAAATGTTTCTATGACAAATTTATAAAACACTCTTATTGCCTACTACTGTATTGCGTTCACCGATCATCTAATACAATCAATTAGCATTTTGGAAGTAATTATAAAATACTAATAAAATAAAACTGTTGCAACACCATGGAATTATAAAATAATATACACTGGAATATTTGACGTTTCTAGCAATAATAAAAATAAAAAATCTAATTCAAAATATTTATTCATTGAATAAAATATTCCCGAATATTGTCATGTTAGATTATAAATGTATTCAAATCGGGATGTTCCCACTCTCAGAAAAATGTATTCTGACAAATATACTAAAATAACAACTCTGTGAATTCATCGGCACTAATTAAAAATTGATAAATATCATTTCATTGAAAAAGAAAAAATGTATTACATCAAGAAGAGCGAGATATAGGTTTTTCACTTACCAACAAATGCAGTATATTTTTAAATGAGTGGTATGATGGGTTCTTCAATGAATTTCACTTACTTAAAGGTATCCAAACTTTGCTCACCAGAAGAGTTTTCCTGATATTTGTCCAACAATGCATCAGCCAGTGTTTCAATAGTAATACCTGGAACAAAATGTACATTAACGTTCATTATCACTATTTAAAAGTGGCAAAATAAAATTGGAATGAAAATCAATTACATATTTTTCTCATAGGTTCCTCATGAACATATACAATTTTTTATGACTTAGAAAGCAACTTGCATTCTCTTGTTGAAAAGTACTCATTACGTTTTCAGTTTCTTGGCGTACCTGCCTGTACCAGGTACCACTCCGTTTCCTTTTGGACATATTGATACTATCTTGAAAAAGAGTGATGGAAATTATGAAAATAAATGTTACAAAAGAATGTGTCATTTACTTACTTTTCTTCACTGAACTGAAATCACTCTAGATTAAACATGTACTTAGTCAAACCAACAAATTCCACACACCAACTCTCCTCGGGCCTGTAATGAGGTATTGTAGGTTGAGCACTATGACTTTATTATAGATACTATTGTCCTTTACTTACTTCTTACTTACTTCTTGAAAACTGAATATGTAACTCTGTTTGAAGATGCAAAAGCAAACTATTCGCTGTACTGCAAATTGGACAACCACAAACTATAAATGGTACACTAAACATGAGAGAATTATACTTTGATAATAACACCAATACACCATGCATTACACAAGCGAACCTGCCATGTCAACCGCCATGTTAAATCTTATGTTGATTTCAACGCAAAGCTGCCAAGCGTTGTCTGTCGCGCGCTACACTTTAATTGACCAGTGAGAAACGTTTACTCCAATACTTCACTTTCCTTTTCTCTGTTGCCAGGATTTCTCGCTTTGTAATTGAATAATTTCAAATACAGAAATTACAAAAAGACAAATAGGATGAGAATAAACCGATTTATTGATGCACCGTGTTAGGAATCACACGTTGAAAGGTAAGACCTCGTTAGTCCTTAGCTCGCACAAGTTTCTCAACTTCTGAGAGTTGTCGTTCGTATGGGAGCGACAGCTGATCAACGAAAGAACAGACAGACAGATTTGGTTCATTTATTGGCCCATTCGAATTTTTTGTCGTTTCCAAAAGTTGCAGTTGGAGCAATTCATCAGAATATTCGCGTTGAGTTCAAAAACTGGTTAAAACTATTAGGGTTATATACATTAGGTTATGCATTCGATTAGAATCTTCAAATATTTTTGTTTTCGATAATATTGAATTATTTGAATACGTTATCATGAGATAAATCAAAATTCCAGTAATACATGGTATGGAATATTCCAAAATATACCGTGGGAATATATTATGAAAATTTACCATATGGTATATTCGATCGACAGTATTCTTAGAATATTCACGGGAGAATAATCCATTTATAGACATTCCATGCACATTCTTTCGGGAATAATCCTGCCATATTTATTCAAGCATATTCTATGAATATTCTAAAGGCATGTATATATTGCAAGAATATTCTATGAATATTTGGAATATATACGTTTGTTTTATGACATACAGAGAATATTTCATGAATATCTGGTGCTGTGCAGGTTTCTCATTTTTCATGATAATCTCCTACCACGTATTATGGACCACATTCATCAAATTATTGAAAATCTATAAAATAATTGGAAATGAACTGCTCCTCGGTCTTAACGACCCTATATTTTTCTATCACTGACTGGAGCCGATAGTAAAAATTTCACCAATTTAACAATTCCACCATTGACTGAATATGTGCTTCAAATGCAACTACAGCGAAAATACTGTTAGACGAATATTTCGGTCCCATAATTTTCCTGTTCGTTACAGTAAATTTTTTTTCAATACTGAAATGAACCGAGACTTGTGAGTATTTATGAAAATTTTTTTTTGACTGGTTGGAACTGTCATATTTTCATCGAATAAAATATCAATTGATGTAGATGTTGCTGGAGTATATGTATGTATGTACATTTTTTATTATAAGTAGTGTAAGTTATACTGACCGATAGAAAAATATTTCAAAATATATTACAACTACAGAGATATATATACGTGGCGTACTCATGCATATTATGACGATTACAACTTTTACAACTTTTTGAATCATTATATCTCAAAAACGGTGGCTCGTAGGAGAAAAAGTGATGATACATTTTTCGTAGATAATTATATATAATCTACAATTTTTGTTGTCTGGAGTATTTTTATGATAAAACCTACGGTTTTGCTGAAAATCTCGAAAAACTCATTTTTTGATATTTGACCTTGATTAAATTTTTTTCCATACAGGGAGAAGATGAGAAACTTTCAAATTCCATTTTTAAATATATTTAAAACAATCTTACTGAATTTCAGCTTGGTGGGAATTTAGGTAGCTTTACTTTTATTTTTTGGTCTAATTTGACCGGATTAAAAGAACTGAACATTTCAAACAGCTGGAACTGTAGATATATGTTCGAAACGAGAGTACCAACTAAAAAAATCGCTAATGTACGTAGCCTGCAAAATTTTAACATTCACTTCATTTTTTTGAAGAGACCTCGTATATACCGAATCTTCCGGATTTGAGCAATATACTCGATGAAATGTCGAGGAACTACCTAAGATAGTAAAACACATTCAGTGTATTTGTCACAACGAAAATATCTTCTGTATAAAATATCACACGAATTAGCATCTCGAATACCGAACAAACTTAATTATTTCATGTTATTCAAATATAAATCTCCACTCAAAGATTTACAGACTGAGTTCATTATCTACTAAGATTTTCCAGTAAAGTACTTAAAAATTGAAATTTCCCCAATGATCCCTTTTCTGGATTCCTCCTAGATGTTCCGAATAGTATAGCGACGGTAGATTCAAGCGGCTTAAAAATTGATTCAGAGGTGGAGACGGAAAGATTTATTTGAAGTTGTATGGAACCTATTTCTGAGTCAGTTCGCAGTTATTTCCAAAATAACAAACTTTGTTTGACATGTCACGTGGATTACTTTTCGAATCTATTTTCTACAGAGTGTTTGTTTGAAAAAAATCCCACCTCTATGATCATCCTTTTGGGAAGTGTTATGAGAAATCAAAAAAAACAAGCCTCTCATAATTTTAAGGGTTCAAATATTATTTATCGAAAAAATTGAAAAACAACTCATGAAATTCCATTTCCATTTCCATTTGGCAGTTGTATTGTTGTGTTTGAAGATTACATTTTTCGGACTGAGTATTTAAGATGTACCAGACATGGATCAAAGTAGGTTAAATCTGGTGATTTGAGACGTCATTCAATAGTTTCTCTCCAGCGAGTCATTCAATCTGAAAATATGTTGTTCAAATACTCTCAGATGGAACTTATTGATAATAGGGGAGCCCAAGCGGGGATTTCGGGATTTACTGAAGCGCGGCAGATTAATATACAGGGGGATACCTTGTACCGGTTAAGTACCTCCACCAAATATGAGCCCCATATATAAGGCCACCCGTGAAGGTGAAAGGATCAGATTAGTAAAATAAATTGATCATTAGAAATTCTCGAGCGCGTCAGTTTAAGGTAGGATGAGTTAATTACATGCTAAAAAGAGTATATTCCACTAATCTGACAATTTGAGAGTGACGTGAAGAAAGGGGAGGGCAGCAAAGTTGTGGAAAAATAATTTCATTTCGACATTCTCGAGCGTTGCTAATTCGAGGATAACGAAAAATATGTAATCTAAGGATTTCTGCTAAAATTTATCGATAAAGTTCAATGCGTGCAGCTGTGTGATACTTTTATTTCCCTCTTCGAGTTTCTATTCCTCTTCCACTTTTTCTCTATCTATTAATCTCTAACTCCGTCTTCACTCTGAATTCGTTGCCTTGACGCCATCACAGCTGATCACAGAGACTCGTTCGTGATGAAGATGAAGATGATGAAAAATTTATCAATTGATTATGAAAAATTAAATTTTTTTGAGCATATTTTCAAAATTATTTTCTTATAAGTACAAGTATTCTTCTTAAAAAACATACACTCATTTATTTGCATGCCATTTCCTGAGCTTTTCAATGAATTGAGTTCAATGAATGATAACCAGAATTGGTACTGAAGAGCTGATAAGGCAAGTGACTTACGGCTAAACATCGAATGTCTATCAGGGATGACAGTGATCTATGTGAGTGAAATTTCACCTCTTTCATCAACTATATTATGAAGGACTCCTGTGTATGATATCTGATTCAATTCCATAACGAATGTTTGGAATACTCTTATATGAATGCCTATCAGATATCAATAAAAAAATTTGTCACCATTACTTGCTTCTTATTTTACAGCCAAGCACAGAAAGGATCGTTTCACAATTTCCTTCTACCTACACCGAATCGGTATCAGTTCAAAGTTCAAACTCTTCTCCCACCTAATGAAAAAGACATATAAACAAAGTCCACCGATTCTAAAAATTACATAAAATAGAGATCTCTCTCTGTGTCTACCTTCTAACTTAACCCTACACGGTAAAAATGAATTCCTTGATTTAATAACATCACTCTTCGAAATATAAAGAAATGAACTTTAAATGTTCGAACCAGTCTCGGATATACCTACACAATAGGTTGAATGGACTGACGCCTACAAGAAAACAACTACTCCACTGGCTAATACCATGAACGGCGTTGGATTATATCCGACAGGCCTTAGTGCAGGAATCTTCACAGAAAATTTCCTGCAAGAAATTGGCAGTAAATACAACTGGAAGAGTCGACCTTCAATTTTGGAACGAGCACACTTGCAGACCGGTTTCGGGCTTCTTAGCCACTCGTCAGTGACCATCATCGACCTAAAGTCAATGATATTCCATAATTGAAAATCGAAATTCTTTCAGAGTATTTAATTCCTCGTCTTAAGTTTGAGTGAACAACAAAAATGTCACTCCATATAGTGGACGAGGTACTAACCAACTCCATATCCGAAAATTCCCGATTCCTCTGAATAAGGAAGAAAAACTTTCTTATTAGTCAGTGGGCTATGCTTGAAGACTGGCAGTAAACAAATCTGAAGAAATGAACTTCAAATGTTTAAGCCAGTCTCGGATATACCTACATAGTAGGTTGAATGGACTAATGCTAAGGCTGAGAAGCCCGAAATCGGTCTGCAAGTGTGCCCGTTCCTAAATTGAAGGTCAACTCTTTCATTTGTATTGCCAATTGCATATGCAGGAATTTTCTGTGAAGATTCCTGCACTGACACCTGTCGGATATAATCCAACGTCGTTCGTGATATAAGCTAGTGTAGTAGTTGTTTTTTGATAGGCGTTAATCCATTCAACCTACTGTGTAGGTATATCCAAGACTGGCTTGAACATTTAAAGTTCATTTCTTTAGATTTGTTTACTGCCAGTCTTCAAGCATAGCCCACTGACTAATAAGAAAGTTACTCTATAAAAATGGATTGTGTAACTTAATAAAAGAAGAAGAATATTTATCTGACGTCTATTTGCATACCTATCCGTGATATGGATAAAATAATCAAAACAAATAATATGGTTTATGTCAATATTCCGATTTATATTTGTGTGATAGCGCTACCGAAGACTGCTCAGAAGAATCCCAGATCGGTAAAAATGAAAATAGGAATTTGGATAACTTATAATTAACAACTTGAGATTGAAAAGGGAAAGGTTGATTTTGTGTTCTGATTGTGTCACACACAATATGAAATTACCAATGGAAAAACGGAACGTTACAACTGTTTCCTTCCTATTTTCGGAAGATTCCCATATTTTCTGTATCTTGTAAGTAGAAAGCCAGAATATTTATTTTCCAAAATATCCTTCTTTCAATTCAAATAAGGAATCATGTTTCGGTTGACTATTTAGAAGGTCACGAAAATATGATTAAGTACATAAAGGTTTGACATGAGAATGTTTGATGACTCACCAAATAATTGAATGTTCCTCGAACCCAAATGTTTTCAACGTTAATAGACTAAGTTATTCTCAATACGAAGATAAAAATATTCCTCATAACAATTATCACAAAATATTCTAGTATCACCCTATAAACAATTATATTTATGAATATTTTCATCCTCTCCCGTTATCTAATTATATTTCTCGAAAATAATTGATTTTTTCCTTATTCGATGGCAAAATACACAATTGATTCAATGGATGGTTGATATATATTCAGTTGGTGCTTGTATCAATCAAAATTTAACGCAAAATTGTGAATAAACGAACGGATCTCTCTGCCTGAAATACTAATTTAAAACTGTCTCGATCAGCATTATTTATACTGCATTAGAGCACGGCGTTTCTCTCTGAGACAGAACAGAAGAGAAAAACGAGATTCTGAAGCCGGAGTTCATTAATTTTCCAATGAACAACTCCAGGGTAGACTTTGCAGGAACAGCGGCGGAATCAGACAGGGCTCCAGGCACTGCACATAAAATATAAAGGCTGGAATAATTTTACAAAAAAATTGAAAACTTGTTATTTTCACACAAGATATATACATGATATCTGAAATACAAACATCGCCAAAATTCTTGGACCCCCTTATATTTGTCGAAATGAGACACTATCATCATAAGTCAAGAAGTGTATTACAAAGTACATTTAATTTGATTATGTAACCAACGCAAATTGGCTGAATTTAATTTTAACTGAACAATAAAAGGAATACAAACGAAAAATAGTGCATAATGAAATTATTACCAGAATCTGAAATGTAGAAGAAAACCAAAAATGTATTATTATTCGGTGAGCCCTCCCCTGTTCTATAGTAAGCTATTAACTCGCTTGTGTATGGAAACAATGAGGGCGTTAACGGTATCCATTGGGCGTGCGATGCAGCCAAGCATTGTTATCCATGAAAATGAAATTGTCTCCAGTTTCATTTTGGAGAGGATAAATATTGGGTTCCATAATGTTTCGATCTGGTTTCTTTCGAAAAAAAAGCATTTCGCCTCTGAGCTGAAAGCAAGTCTCTGTGTTTCTGTGACCACTGTAGACGAGCGGCTATGTGTCTGGGAAGTAGCCTGGGTACTCTTAATAGCCTCCTGGATTGCAAATCAGCTCTAGCAAGTCTTCGTCGCATTGTGGTACTGGAAATTATTCGACCAAACGTTCTTCTAAAATGAGTTCAGACTCCTGAGACTGTTATGGTTAGATTCCAATGTACATATGCTGCTAAATACCGATCTTCTCTGGCATTAGTTACCTTAGGACGTCCAGTTCCACGTCTCCAGTCAACGCTGTTAGATTCCTGGTACAAATGCACTAATCGGATAACTGAAGCGAGAGGAATCCTTAGTCTCTCCGCGATTTGATGATTTGGCAGACTCTAATCGTGCAAAGTCACAATTCTTGTTCTATAGTACACTAAAATTATATTGCCAGACATAATTGTAAAGAAGAACTCAACAATCACTCAAACACGCTGAATCGATATGAACCACTTTTTGAACATTTGTATCTAAAATTAGAGGAAATTGTTTTTGTAAACATTCTTGCATGCCTAGCACAGATGGAAGAAATGAAGATGAAATTTTCAAAAAACCAGTCATGGTGAATATTTTGTTTTACAATTTACGAGGAGGGTCCAAGAATTTTGACGATGTTTGGATATTTGAGGTTATCGATACTGATTTTTTTCGTTCCCTACATAATAAATTATGATCCTTATTATACATGGATACCGTCCCATTTCACAATAATTGGAGGTGGGTCGAATCAATTAAGTGCAAGAGCAGCAGCAGCAAACTGAAATCACAGCGAACTGAAATCGTAGTGAATGAAAATCTGCAGACCACAGCTTATAAACCCAGGAATATTGGACAGTCAGATTTTAATTGTTGAGTACAGTCAAACATTGCCTTCGAAAGTAAGGTCGATGACGATAGCGTCATTTATAGGATCAACAGAGGACTTAAATCCTCATATATCAATGATGAACGAGGCTCCCCAAGGCAATTAGTCGCCTTGAGAATTCGTCCTCTATATTTCACTAGTTTTCACTGCAAGGCAACTACTTGGAAACTTGAGCCCAAACATAACGTACTCATGATTCAACATCAGACATTACTATTTAGGCCCTTCATACGTCTCATCAGTGGTGTTGGATCAAACCACAAATGTGTTGCTGGACTCAACTGATGAAGAACAAGCCTGAGTATGAACTGTGTGAGTACTTAGGCCTAGGTAAGTAAGTAAGCCCGAGTTAGTACTCAAGTACTTACGAAGACGCCGTCTATAGGATCGATAGAGAGTTATCTACATGGATGCCGTAATTTCTCCCAATAATTGAAGAAGAGTCGGATCAGTTGGGTACAAGAGCAGTCGGCAAGTTCGACACCTAGTCCTGTTATAAGTACAAACGCATCAGGATCATTTACAATTCACGCATCGGCATCGCAGCAAACTGAAATAGCAGCAAACTAAAATCGCAGCAAGCTCTGAATTTAAAAGATAAACGAAGCTACAGCTGTCACTGCAAAGTAACTCGTTGGAAACTAGAGGCCAAACAAAACGCATTTATGTTTCATCACTAGACAGCGCTGTTTCAACACGCGTCCTATCCTTGAACCTATCTATATGATCTGTCAAGGCGACCAATTGCGAAGCCAAGCTTCGATATCGTCCGCGCCGATGAGATTCGTCCTCTGTCTAGCCACTTAGATGAAAACTGGAACCTGAACACAACGCATTCATGATTCAACAGCGTTGACTGGTGTTGAATCATAAATGCGTTCTGTTTGGTGTCCAGAGTTTATTTCAGTTAGTTTTTACTGCAGGAAAATAATCAAAACGTTTAGAAGACAGTACTCGTGCGAAAGTAGCGATTTATGTTGGATTTAAATAACTCATCTTCAATAAAAAAATGCTTCGAGAAGTTCATTTCACGCCGTTCTCCAAATGAAATAATTTTCAGAAAGTGTAGTTGGAGGTATGAGGTGAACTTCGAAAAAATGGATGGCTTTATACTACTCTGGGTGGAATCAAGCGGACCAACTCAGTCGAAAATTTTTTGTAAAGGAATCTACAGAGAAGAGATGTCAAGCCCCAACTTTCCATCGATATTTCAGACAGGAAAGATTGTTCACTTGGACTCTTCTCTATATAGAATTGAGTCCTCAGGAAAGATTAAAGCTAAAAGAAGTCTACTTTGAACTTTAGGAAACATTGAAAGTTTTTGAGGTGTGTACAACCTTCTTTTTTTGGAAGGTTGTATACAGTTCAATTTTTTCCAGATCTTCATTAAGATATGGAAACTATTTTCCGACCGAAGATTGATCAAATTGGCATCTGATGTTTGAGCATTAAAATAAAAAGAGGCAAAAAGGAGTCTGTAAGGGTATCTGAGGAAGAACCATTGATATTTACTTGTGTGATAAGTTCTCTGAGAAAGCTGGTAGGAGTGCAACAGCTCAAAACTCTCCATGTTTCTCCTAATTGTATCATTTCCAAAGTGATTGACACATATATAAAGGTCACCTGATCTTTGCTTCCGGACACCATACTTTGAATGTTGTAGAGGAATGCATTGATTATCAGATTTTTCCTTGAATTATGGTTCATTGAAAGATTTTTTTAGACAGTTTTTAGGTATGACTTGAATTCAAGTGATCTTCTGACGAGACGGAATGACCTTTCATTAAGAGCCTGAAGAACACTGGTGCAAATTCAGTGGCAAATCTATTTGAAACACTATCTGAAAATATTATTAGGCACTGTGGTTTGTACCAAGTGAATAGTGAAAACTGAACTCATGATACACTATTGGAAAGTTATATCTGGCATTCGTTGATAGTTGAAACTGGAGAGAAATTTATTCCTGATTTTTGGGTTCTCGAGTTCTTCATCTCCAGTCATTCTCAAAATGCATTCATGAAATGCCATCGAATTTTTGCCGGAACGATTCCAAATTAGAAAAAATGTAGTTGTTCTGTGTTTTTTTTTGGAGATTGAAGGAAAGCAAAAATATGATTTGTTTTGCCTGGTCTAAAGTATATAATCTACTTGCTTGATTGCTTAGACTTATACCTCATATAGATACAAGTGGTTTCGAGTTTGGAATAAATTTTTAAGCCGGTACTTGTTTTTCATATCATTTGGTAAATTAGTGGTATTGACACATTTAGGGTGTTTGTGAGGCAATTTATCTGGCGCCCATTTTTTTATGAAATCTAAATCTTGAAATTTCATCCAAGAACCCCTCCCATCTTCACTGAGACTAGTCACAAATACCCACCTGTCTCGAGTTAAGTTGACAGGTTTTTCTTTCTTTAATGTTTTTTTCTCCCGGAAAGTCCAGTCCTATCTACTCGGTAACAGGCAGTTCGTAGTTGACAGTTGGAGGCATGAAGTCGGAGATCATTTGTCAACCAACAGTCTGTTGCACTCTGCATTAAATTGATTTGTGCAATTGGCAATGTGCATAATTCTATATGCAGTCCTTCTAGCCTCTCTCTCTCTAGAAAAACGTGGAGAGGAGGTAGATCTAGAAGGATCTCCAAGGCCGCTGACGTTGTGGTACTGGTGGCACTACTGATGGCCAGACAAGCCTGTCTGTGTAAGCTATAAAGCTTCACCTGGACGATGGTTCGTTTCCAGCAAAACGCACGTCGGAAAGTATTATTTTGTTCTGGTGTAGGAAATGTGTTCCAGATAACGCCAGGTGGGACCAACTTTACATTAATTCTCCTATTATTATCCTATTATCCAAATGCTTCGTTCCTCATAAAATACATTTGTGCATTGCCCGGACACATGAACATTTTTTTTGTTGGGTGTTCGAAATACGGTCAATCTCTGAAGCGAAACAATAGAAGGTAAATATAGTAAGTTTGAAATAGATCACTATTTTTTACTTACTGTAATTTTCCCACGGAAAACAGCCCATCAAAAATTTAAGCAAATACGAGTTGGTTCCACTTTCTAAATCATCGTTGCTTCAACATCATAGCGATGATTTTATGAAACTATGTTGTTTTTTCAATGCCTCCATAATCAATTCAATGACGGGCACATTCAATTAAATGTTTTGCTCCATTCTAAGAGAAACATTTTCCGTTGGAACAAGTTCAACAGAAGAGGAAAGTTTACGAATCATTTAACTATCCAACAATTAATTCAAATTCTACTTGTTTGAATATTACAGAGTTTCACAAAGCTCAAATGCCAAATATGTTCCTTAACGAACATTCGCTCACAAAGTGGTTGCTGTGAAGTCTTCATTATGACAATATACGTTGGCTGAGATGAAACTATATAGTACAATTTTCATACTTACCTTCTCCACTGCACACGATAAATTTTTAATTGTGCTCTATGCAAACGATGAATGAATATTCATCTTTCGGAAACACTATACGAGTTATTGAATATTCAAGCTGGTTTTATATTCCTGTATGTGTTAGTTCAATAAGGAGCATTTTATTGAGAAAATTCACCCTTTCATAAAATTGTGCGTGTTTATGAAATCAAAAAAGGAAAGGTGATTATTGTGTATTCCAATGTTCCTGATGAAAAGTACTTGTTGCGAAAGATTTTGGCATTCAGTTTGTATATGGAAAAACAGATTTTAAACAAATTTTTGAACAGATTGGTTATTTTCCAATTGTATTTCAATTCCTAATACATATTATGTATGATATCTGATATTGAACAATTTTTTGTACAACTGTCTTCAAAAGTGAAATTTTCAATGGTTGTCAAGAGTATTAAAAGATGATGTTTACAAAGTAGCGTTTCGAAGATATTTTCAACACTAGTGTTTAAAGAATTTCTAACACAATTTTTTTCNTTGAAATTAAGTTTTAATTTGTTCGTGAAATTGTTCAACTCGTTACGAAAACTTTTTCACTCACAAAATAAAACACTTAACACTCATATCATAAATAGCTATTCTGCATGAAACCATTACGTGAAAAAGTTAACGTTGTTAGAAATTGGATCTTTGTCACTTTTCATTGAACTCATTAAACTTTCATGTGGAAGTTCCCGCTAATTACACCGAAGTGTGATGGTCAACAGTGAGGTGCTTGGAATGGGATATTTGTCATTATTCATAGTTACCACGCTCCACTCTCCTAGTTCCAGACTTTCGAAAGCATCCAGAAATCATCGATCGTTTCGGACAATTATCATTCATTTTGTGGCTGGCTGTTCATCACTGCGTTAAAATACGATATATTTCGTTGACGTCTTGGTTCAGACTTGGAACCCATTTCTTTTTAAAAAGTCGAAGTTTTATGAAGATTACAAATCTACGTTTTCTAATGAACCTATCAACCTATATCAACTATAGCTAATATTCCCTGTGCTTTTAGCTATATCTCAGATTGAATTTGTCTCAGTATCGTACATTCATTCACTCAAGGGTAACGTAACAAGCCTATCATCAAATATGGAAAATATTCATGAAAAAATTCAAATTCATTCAAGCAAGTACATGAATTGAAAGATGTATCAACCTCAACTTCAATATTCTGAATCAAAAACACTCAGTATTCACAAACATTTTTAATATTCCAAGTTCATAGACAACAAAATTGATATAGTCGAAGTGATCTTTATTGAGAATAGTTGAAGCTATCGGCATCTCAAAGGCCAAAATAACTAATACAGAGAACTAATGCCGCTACGAACTAGTCCACGTGGAATGAAGAATTGGTGGTTTGTATTGAATAATTTTTACTAAATTTGAGATCATGTTACGGTGACGAATATAATATGGGGATATGTATTGCCGTTGTGTCGTCAATGTTCAGTTCAGGAAATGATCAGCGATTTGAGTGTCGAAATTTGATATTGGTGCAGTTATTACTTAATATTTTTGTTATCTGTTCAAATTGTGGCGTCCTTGGTCAAGTACTTATTGTAATGACGAGTATGATAACAACGCTGGTGAACAATGCAAAAAAGAGATACCAGTGAAGAAGATTCGGATGCATTTGAATATTGAAACACGGAGAGTATGTTTCAATGTATATAAGAATCTGCATCCCAAGTTTGGTTTCGATGGAAACAAACTATAACAAGCAACATCAGATTTGACCGAAATTTTTTTCTCAACTGTACGTTAAATAGTCAAAAACAAACCTTATGAACGCAAGACACGAAGTGATACGAGATCACCAAAACCTTCAGATGTATATCTAATAAAATATACGACTGTTACAAAAGTGATGAGATTTCTACAATCGAAATAATAAGGAAGAAATTGAATACTTCTGGCCATAACGTGAGCTGCTGTGACAAAACTCTTCAGAATTGGATGAAGAAACTAGGATTTATATTTGAAATAATAAACAAACGTGAAGTAGTTATGGAAAGCAGAAGAATAGTGGAATTGCGTAACAAATACCTATAACTAGGATGTATATTTAAAATAATAAACAAACGTCAAGTAGTTATGGAAAGCCGAAGAATAGTGGAATTGCGTAACAAATACTTAGAACAATCAAGTAAATATAGACAAGAACAACGGCAAATTTTCTATTTGGACGAAACTTAGTATGACACTCACGACACAGTCACGAAAGGGTGGACCGATGGTTCGAGAACGTGTATGTTTAACATGTCTGCAAAGGATCGCGACTATTCATTGTGCATTGCGAGTAAAGGATGGGTCCCGAATTCTTTGAAATTATGTGGAAAAAACTTGATGACTGCAATGTTGACTATCATAAGAACATAAAAGCCAATATTTCTAGGAATGATTTGAAAACACATAGATCTCAAATTTGGATGCGAACAGTGTAATAGTTTTCGACAATACTTCCTATTATTCGCGACAGCGACAGCTCATCAAAGTACAGAGAATAAAATATTCGAGGAAAGATGAAATACAAAGTTTTTCAATGGATAACGATTTATATGTGTTAGGAATAACACGTTAAAAGGTAAGACCTCGTTAGTCCTTAGCTTGAACAAGTTTCTCAACTTCGGAGAGTTGGTTGGGGGAAAAATGAAGGTTGGGTGAAACAGCCATAAATCCTCTCGTAATAAGCGAAGCGAGTACCGAGTTGCAACACTATGGACAAGAAAGTTTAGACTTGCTATTTAGTGTTGTGGAGAAATCTGTGAGCTATCAGTAACATAGTTGAAATTACTGGTATCCTTCCTTCAGAAATCAAATTTTAGAATCTGGTTATTTCTAATCACTGAAACATCCAATAATGGAAACTACTCGTAGTTTTCAATTTCATGTGTGAACTTGATTTGATTCTTGTGTGTCAAAAATTGCAAATAAATTATCTTCATATCAGATACAAACCCGTGGAAAGTATCCTAACTCCTCTTGTACTTCCAATTCGAATTTGCTCATAGGCCACCGGCTTGTTACGTTTCTATTGAGTGAAGTAAAGTACGAAATTGGCAAACATGATTATAGTAAGAAATTTTCCACAACATTGCAAGAGCTCATTATGTAATTGCTCAGATGCCTTACAGTACTAGACCAAGTAGTGAGACGTCTTGAACAACTGATACCGCTTTCAAGTGATACCCTGCAAATCTGCGTCTTTTCCTTGCTAATTTGCTCTCAGGACTACTGGTGGATACAAATTACGCACGCTCGTACATTAGAGCTGGCTCACTCTAGAAGATCTCGGAACATCCTGGAATGTTTGAAAACAATCTGGAACGACTGAGAACACCACGAATTACTGTAGAATGATCAAGGATGTTATAAGTTATGACAGCACTGTATCTCTCATACAAGGAAAATATTTTCTGTTTTTTACCTGAATGAGAGAAGATTTGAGGGGTGAAAATTTCGCTCTCAAGAAGTTTCTAGAATATTCCAGAGCGTTTCAGAAAATTCTAGAGTACAAAGGAACATTCTGGAATGTTACGGAATGTTATGAAATAGTTCAGAACAATGAGGAATGTGGAACATCTCAGAACATTGTGGAATATTCCAGAATATTTCCGAATGTGAAATGTTCTAAAACATTATGAATCATTCCAAACCTTTTTCGTAGGTGTATATAAGCATATAAAGCTAGATCCGTCGACCTTTCATAGTTAAAAATTAATATCCATCTTCCACCTACTACACTATCTCATATCAAATGAGCGAAGTTAGTAACTAATAATAACTAATAATGGATAAAATTTACTAAAGCAAACGTATATTCACTTATATCAGTTTCAATTTTGAAATAAGTTATGTTCGACCTGTTTGAATGATAAATTTCAGAAATAGAAAATTGTGAGGGCTGAAGATTAAGAAGGTCTCACCTTTCAACGTACGATTTCTTGTATGCGTTAGAAGATTTTTTAGAGCAGTAGTATTGATACCTGAGGTATTTATTCGATTCATCTGAATAACTTCCCAATTACGACATTATACAGCGTGACTCACGGTCAATGGTAGGTTAGACGTTTCTGGAAAACGCAAAGCATGATTATTCTGAAAATTCCACCTCTCACATTTCCTCAGTTGTTCTATCGATCTAAAATATTTTCAGCATTGTGGCGGTGCCATGTCTATCAAAAAGTCCTAGCAATTATACTTTTTTGAATGGAACACCCCATATATTAATATATTCTTGGAATCGCTCTAGTATTTTGATACTTTTTTGTTGATATTGTCCTATATCTATCTCTATCTGTTTTCGACATAAAAAATAAATTGTGCTAAATATGGTCCAAAACATAGCCTTAATTGAAATTAAGTACATCGGTACTTTCAATTCATGAAAAGTTGATATTTTGATGATAGTTTGGACAAACTCGAAATA
>NW_019291897.1:50493-64136 GCF_000500325.1 Leptinotarsa decemlineata | reverse complement strand
CGATGATCGGCATTTTTTTGGCCACCTCATTATATCTACGAATCCTTTCTTAGTGGACGGCCGGACATTGCTGGAGGAAACCTCCTCACAGCCGCCCCCGCGCTTTCTCTCTCCTGAGGGAATGTGAGTCATCCCCTTAGTGGGGAGGTTATTTATCCTTAACTGAACAGCGCGGATAAAATCTTTTTCCGATCAGCCTTGGGGTTTGTATTGCAGCCAGCTTCTTGACGCAGGGTCATCAGCTGACTGATCGAGCCCAGCTATTGCTGGTTATTAGGCTGGTTACCGCATCTTTCTGTAGAGTTGCGGACAGGTCCGGATCGTCCGGCCGTTCAAGATGAGATCCAAGTCTACCAAGGATGCTATACCTCAACTCCGTAAAACCTCGGCCCCCATCGCGAATCTTCACATATAGGAATGAGTCTGGAGTGTGGATGTTCAGGTGGAGGCAAGTTTCCACGCAATTTTTAAGCTAGAGCACATAGAGCAGTCGCGGAGTGATGAAGTCTCTTAGGACTGTCAACTTCTGGTCTGGCTTGGGAGGAGTATTTTTCAGATTGCTCAGCCAGACCGATGAATTGACAAGGGCTGGTTTCAGTAACCCACTGCCGCCGACCTGGTGCCCCAAATATTTGCAGGAGGATATTTTGGTAACTTCGGGGATCACTTGGCCCCTGATCCTCAGGTCGAATTAACCTCTGCAAGTTACTGCCCCCAACAACATGCCCGACCACGAAACAACATTTTCGGGCATTTATTTCCATCCCACGCCTGGTGAAGGAGTTGGTTACCATTGCTAGTGTGTGATAGATGTTGGAAGCCTCGTCTTCTAGAAGGAAGAGGTCATCTGCATGGCAGAAACACTTACATCCTCGGCGTTGCAAGCACCACCTTGGCCCCTGTTGGTGAGTTACTCTATAAGCTCTTCCATCTCGTCACGATGAAGAGGAAAGGGGCTTAGTAGATCCTTGAAAACCAGAGTCGTCCTCATTTTGCTGAAGCCAGGCAGCAGCCGATCAGCCGATCCACGCTTATGCCATCCAGCTCAGGGGCGGAGGGGGCCAGTTGTTCTTGTCCTTATCGACCTCGTCAACTGTTATCGTGGAGAAGGTGGACCTAATTGTTGTTTTGCGGTCAGTCACCGCCTCGTTGTCACCGGCAGATCCGGTTTCCAGAATACCATCGGAAAGGGTAGACAACAGCCTGGTCGAGAGCTTTTCCAGTGAAAATGCGATCAACCAGCGCTTTTTTGTTTTTGCAGTAGAGGTCTTGAGTTTCTCATAGTTAACTGCGCGTGGACATCTATCTGTATAATTCGGGCTGTACGATTAAGCCTGTCTCCCCTTTTTCTTATGAACATTTTTGGCAGATCCGCCTTGGCTCTGGGAGCTAGCCAGATTCTGCTCTTTTAGCGATAATGCATTTCTTTCATCTTTACGGCGGCCCGCTGAGAATGTGACGCCTATTCACTTGGTTAGGAATTGTATAAGGCGTCATTCATGGTGAGCTCAGCCCCTTGTTAGCTGTAAATATTCGTATTCGCAGGCTGGCCATCTAGTTCCTTCTCGAACTCATTCTTTAGATAGAAAAGTTTCGAGCTTGGGAGCGATAGCCACGAACAACATATTATCTGTGTTTTGGTCCTCTCTTAAAGAGGTTTTCATATTCGTGGAGATGCCTGTAGCAAATTTTGGTCGGTACTCAGATGTTGTTGTATTTACAGCAGGCTTGTCAGAGACTATCGCCATTTCCTGGTCGCCTGCTCTCCAGGGAGCGACGGGGTGATGATAGATCCAGGTCTCTTTCTTGACTCCAACTCTGGTTTCCCTGGAGAAGAAATACCATTGACCCCGGCATCTAGTGAAGGGGGCAAAGCACCTACTAATTCCATATAGAAGGTTCGACAACTTGAGAATGATTTATCACCGACTGTCATCAGAAAGCGTTCGATACAGGCTGGCCTTCACTAGCCGCGTTATCATCTAGTATATATGAATTAGTGGCAAAAGTAGCCGTTTCGAACTCAGTTTTTTCCCCACCCGGTGTAACATTCTTGTCAATTATATCTGGGCTAACTGCGAAGTCCAGTTGAGAGTCGTAGCATGGTAGCCTTTTCCTCATTCCTCTACAGGTGGCACTGCATCCACTTTAGCCGTCGATGTGCTCGCTTTGGGAGTTGAGGCTGAGCTATTTTGGTTCCCCGCAAAGGAGCCAGTTGAAGAGTTCATCTTTGTGGCATCCCTGGCTTCGGCCAGAAGTGTGACGTATTGAGGTTAACAACTCTTATGGCAAATTTGATCCTTGATTAACTTGGTGGTGCTTTCCATGTGAGCTATGAATAGACGACCTGGCGGAGTAGGCCGCCATGTGTTCCATAACCACCGCTTTCTCTCCAGGGATGCGAACCTGCAGCTCAGTGTGGTATTGCTTGGGTTGTGAACGTCTTTCATGCAATTTGACCTTCCCGTAGGTTGAAACATTTTCCACAATGGATATAATGCTGACTGTCTCTTATTCCATAAGTATGCTTATGTCTCAGTAGCGCACGCTGCGATACACTTTTCTGTCCACACTTCCTACACTAATGTGGATCCTGTTAGCTGGGTTGAAACACAGTCACGGTTTTTTGATTGACTCACTGTTTCCGGGTCGGAACCTGGTGTTTTTTGCTTCTCGAAGCTGCAAGGGAGCTCACCCCTAGTGCTGACACCCCTAGTGCTATATATATATTACATCATTGAATAGGTCTCTAAAATACACAACTTTGCCATAATTCAACCGATACTCTATCTCTTATCGTTTACGAGATCCCCATGTACAGAAACGAATTTGAATAGCCCTGTATATTCATTCTTTTTTGTGATAATACTAATAAGGAGTTCGGTAAAGATATATGAAAAACAATTTCTTGATACGGCGACTTTAATATAATATAACTTCGTGGCTCTAGCTACGGCAGACAAATATTCATTGACAAATGTATTGCAATTATCAAAGAGCTCATCGGATATCGGATTCTTCTCATAGGCCTTCACCTCGTTTCGACGAGAACCTACTACGGAGTTCCTCTATGTCGCGAAGCCTCATTTCAAGATTGGAAATATCACATTCCAGATCAAAATTGTCTAAAAAGTTTGAAAATGATGTTAAAGATCGTTTGGTACCTGCGCGCTTACCGCGCAGGTTAGACTTTTTAAACTCAAGAAATGCAATTATACAAATTTAATTGATCAATATGAGGAATACAGGCAAATTATGAACCTGAAGATAATCGAATATATAGGAATATAGGCAAAAAATTGACTTAACGACACCAACTGGAAGAACAGTAGGTACGGATTTCTGGCGACGGAATCTGAAGGCTGGATGATGAACGGGAACAAGCAACGCAGTTGTCTTATTGGGCAATGGCGGTCGAACAGAAACGGTTGTTGCACTTTCTTAGTGGATGGGCTGATATAGGACCACGCAAATATTAAGAGTGAGTGACTTCTTGAAACTTCACTTGCAGAGCCCGCACTGACTCTTCATTGCACAATTGCGATGTAACAAACAAAAAATACTAGCACTGGAAATCTGTGTAATTTTAAGATATCCAGCTCGAAGGACCAATGTTTGACTTACAATCATTTTACGGCGAGTTTGTTATTCCACAAGTGAAATCAGTAATTATATTTCATTCCAAAACTGGTAATTGTGTATAAGAATTGGGAAGTTACTTTATAGGACGGTTACGTAAGAGTCTGGTAATAATAGACTTGTATCAAATTGAGAATACGAGCAATTAATATACTACTATACAAAAATATTCCAAATTTTTTCCACAACAAAAGGCGGGGACTTAGATATGATGAGTTTTGGAGTAGGATGATTTTGGCAAGAAAAATCAGTCAATAGGAAGATAGTAGGCGTACATATTCCTTGAAATCTATTTGATTTTGCATAACTAAATAGCATATCAGTTCTTCCATCATTTGAATACATATTTGATATGTTCATGAAAGTCTGACAGTTCTGAATAGATATTAACAACGCATTCATTTTTCCTGCCATAGAAATCATGCAAAGCCTACGCATTCAAGATGGTAAATGAGATGCTATTTGTTCATACCGAATTATACAACACTCGAATTTTGACAAAAATTGATATTTTCGTTACTTCCATTGTTTTAGGGTACCTACCTGTCGAAATGAATGTGTTGCCTGAATGGGCTTGTTTCATGCTATGGAAAATGATACTGGTTTGCTTATAGACTGATCGAGTTAAGGGTATATTATACTTATCAAGCCTAATCGGTCCCAAAATCTCTTTATATTTGCAGAAAAAAAAATCGAAAAGCAAGAATTTAAATTGGCCGGGTGTCTGTTGTATTGGTTTTTAATATCCAATCACAGATCTGGTGATCCAATTTGACAGACGCCATTTTAGTTGTTATTGTTGTCAACTTGGTGTGGATACAACTGTTACAATTATATAATTACAGAACGTTTTTCTGTAAAAAGTAGGTCACGGCGGGTACATATTTTGGTGCATATTCCGTGTCATTAGTTTACATTCCGAAAAATATTTTTTCAGGTTATTTTTGGATTGATATGTTCTGGAGTAATTCTACATTTCACTGTTTATATTTTTGCTCCTCTTTTCAGTCACCCTACTGCTCCTTGGCCGAGATAAAATAAAAATTGAATCAAAACTTTCCATCCTTCGATAAAAGACAAAGTCTGAAATGAATGTCATATAAATAAAAGGGACCTACTAAATATACCACCTATCGTTTCAATTTTTCATTCCTCATTTCGGTACCAAAGTATTGCAAATTTTCCAAGTAAAATTCATCGATCATTTCAAAATCGACCATTGGTAAGTTGTCGGGAGTCAGCTTTAACAAAACTAGGATCAACACTCATTTTGAAATTATTTTAACAAAAATACGAAGTGTGTGGAAAAAATTGACATAAGAAAGAGCATATTGTCACATACACTACAGAGGGTGCTGACTGACTGGATGACAATATGGCTAATATACCAGTAATGTTGAATTTCTAATTTTTTGGTGGGTGGCATGAATGCATAATCGATATATTTTATCAGGTTTCATGAGCATTCAAAAACAATTTGAAAATACTGCTCGTTTAATTCTATTTAGAATTATAATTAGATATAACTTGTACTAGTTTATCAGTTTCTCAAGGCAAATATTATTGTCCATTTTTATGCTTAATTCGTGGATTCGAGCGATTTTATTACCGTATATTTATTTGTTTGCTGGCTTCATTCTTAGAAAAATGAATAAATAATTACAGAAAATTTTAATTGATCGTTCATTTACGATCAATGAAGTACCCATATCACAATTTATTGGTTTATTTGGCATTGAAAATGTATGTCATATCGGATCCATTCTGCTTGTTTTTGCAACATTGACTTTCAACTTTTTCTTAGCTGACAGCTCGTGTAGGAACAATTCGTTTTTTCATGGAGTTTAGTTTGTGTATGTTTTGAAAGTGTTTTAGAGATATATTTGAATATTATTATGATGCATTCTTGTGCTGATTTTAATGGTGCAGAAAGGCACAAGAAAACAGAAAGCGCATTGGTTTATAAGTGAGTTATTTCATATACTGTTTAGGTTCCCAGAGGATAAAATGATGAGAAAAAAATGGGTGAAAGTATTGAAAAGACAAAACTAAAATCCTTCTACTCTTCCAAGATTTTATAGAAATCATTTAAAAAGTGACTATAAATGAAAGGGGAATGAAAATATTGAATTTGATGACAGAGTTTCTTATTTCAACTTCAAGTATTCTCCACAGATAGTATTATTTGGAGTTAATCCTGTTACTGAAAGTATGAAACAAAATTAATTGAATTTTATCATATGATTAATGGTATTATTACCTCAGAAGCTTTTGTTGGATCAGTTCGAGTACAATCAATTCTGTCTATACTTGACCTCATTCAACCTTCCTCTCAAGTTTGGGAAGATTCAACAGATTACCCAAGCGAGCCTATAACGTTTGAATTTAGGAGCTATATTAGAATGCTTCATAAATTTTACGATTTGCCAATGTTGATTATTTTTATTGTTCCTATTGGTCAATCGAACAAGAAGCGGGAATAGGGACGTGACGTCATCACCCTACCACATTCGATTTTTAATAATTGATTACGGGAAAACTATGGTACTTAGAGAGATGAAACAAAGTGCACTGTTTTTCAATTTAAAATTTCTATCGAGTGAACTATAAACCAAAAATCATGAAACACGTCCATTATATTTTGACGAAATCAAAACAATTTACAAAAGAAATAACGACAGGACCGTAATTTGAAATTGATGTCACTGATGATGGCAGTTATTTCGAACACTATAAAAATATCAAATGTGATATACTTACCCTTGGATTGTGAATTTATTGCTTTATCAATATCTATGATGAAACCGACAGGTCCGAATTTCAAAACAATAGTTGATGGTGGCCATGTTGACAAGAAACGTTTTATCGGATATTTATTATTACATCGTCATAGTACACTTCGAATAAAATAACATTTCCCTTTTCATGTTTTGATATTCTCAGAAATAACAATTCCATTCGAACAAACTAAAAAAAGCATTTTTGGTTTTTCTCGTATAACTCGAGAAGGGCGAGAGTTCCCTCATTTAATCGTCTTCGTATCTGTTACGGTTTAGAATATAGCAATGTCACTACATAATAAAAGAAACAATCTCTATATACACTCGCTTTTTTATTTTTTATTCACGACAAATATGTCAGATATCGAAAAAATTCAAGATTTCATTAAGCCATTTCTTTGCTTTAACGTTATTTCTTCCCATCAAGAAGCAGTGTAATCAAAACACGAAATTGATCTTGATTCTTGATTTTGAAAATAACAAAAGTAGTGTCACTCTCAGCATAATAACTCACAAACTTATGACTGGAATATTATGAAATTTCAAAAGCTTCCTTTTGAACATCAGTACCAACTGAAAAAACGGTGAAAGCTATAAATCTAGCACCATCTATATGTTGGGCCCGAGACTTTTCAGCCCAGGTAGTATATTCAAACAGGCATTATCTCTTTGATTTAGAAAAAGAAGTGTTACATTTTGGAAAATATAATATGATGTATGATATAAATAGTCAACGTGGAGTTCAATGCCAATAATTTGTAATGTTGAGAGTTGTTTTTATTTTGTAGGAAATCAGCCCCGCCAGCAATTTCAGAATGTACTTCACTTTGCTGTCTTGGTTAATCTTCATTAATACATTATGTTCATGTGGACAGGAGTTAACTGATGAAGTAAGATTTTTATTATAATTCAATATATGTTATATTTGAGATCAACTGTGAGAAATGGAACAAAAGTACCCAATCTGAATAAAATAAAAACTAATATACAAATATGTATTTAAAAAAATTTGCTTAGTTTTATGTTAGTAATATGGTGAATAAAACACTTTAATATGCAGTAGGAATTCCCGCTATTATTAACAGAAATGCTGATCATTGCAATTTCTGTATCTTGTCCGTTTATTTTCAGCAACAATTTTTGCTGAACGTTTGAGTGGGAGTGATTCGTGACTACCTAATTGGCCTTTTTTTTCTACCAGCAAGATATAAAGATGAATCCTACATATTCTATACTTTTTGCGGGATAATTTACCAATTTTGTTAGAAGAAGTGCTTATACATGTGATTGACAATATTTGGTTGTGCACGACGGGGCTCCATATCATTTTAGTGTTCTTGCTCGTCAGCATCTCAATAACACCTACCCTAATCGCTGTATTGGAAGTGCAGGACCTCAAAATTGGCCAGCTTGCAGTCGTGATATGAATCTTGTAGTTTTTTATTCATGGGATCATCCAAAGGGTTTTGATTATAAAACTCCCGTACTAGATGTGAATAGATTGATGAATCAAATAATGTCATAAGGTATTTTTGAACGTATCAAACAATTAATGAAGAATCGATTGCATTCGTGTATTTCATCAGAAGGTGGACATTTTGGTCATTTACTTCAAAGTCGCAATTGTTCATTATTTACGTTTGATCTTTATTTTGTTACCCATGAATAGTTTTGAGAAGTGATTTTTTTTCTCGAAAACGAAGTTTGTGATATTGATGACTTATTTATTTTGTGGTAATCCATCTCCAATTAAATACTTTGTCTAATTTCCACATACTTAATGTATTGATATTAATACGACCAAGGTTTCGGTTTTTACACCATTCTCAAGTATTCTAACACTACTGACCTGAGAGAAATATCGGAGTATATATCCGAGAGTAGGTAATAAACATTCATTAATACCAACTCCATAAACTTATGATGCACTGTTTGCAACCTTTGGTGTAGTAATAAATATTACTGGAGTTACTCCAGTACTCCAGTAATATTCAACTCCATAAACTTCAAACTGTGATTAATTGTATTGTCATCTTTATAAATTCAAAAGTGGAGACCTACACTAATCTGTTTGTTCGTTAAGGGTTCTATATTTTGAGTTTTTAATTGATTTATTGATTTCCATGGCTTCCAACAAATTCATTTTCCTTTCTTTACTACATGTATGTAAGATTTTGAGGTTTTTCTTACTCATTTTGTGGTTTGTTTCTTGTAGATGTTCGTACATAGAAGATTTTTTGTCTACACCGACGTGTTTACAGAGTCTTATTTCGAAATTTCTACCAGTCTGACCTGTATATACCTACTGCAGAGCATTCACTACATTCTATTCTATACATGCCATATTTCATCATTCTGTCACGTCTAGGTTTTGCATTAAATTTGATTTTGCCCAGATTATTTTTACTTATGGAAGATGTCATTATGTTGAATTTGGAAAAGTAATTTTGAATATCTACTGAATATCCCTGAGTAATTAATGCTGCTATATTTGTTTGTATTCTGTTCTTTGATGTATGGGTACAGTTCTCCCATATTAGTTTTATGGGTTTGACCTATAATAATCTTTTCAATTAAGGACACAGGTACCTGGTTTTCGACCGCTATTTGTTTGATGACTTTCAGTTTATTCTGAATATTCTGTTCAGGTAAAGGGATTGTGACTGCTCTGTGTGTCATGGACCTTAAAGTTGCTAATTTATGTGAGGTTGGACAGAGAGAGTCGAAGGGGATCGTACAATATGTAAATGTATTCTTTCGATAGATATTAAATTGAAAACCGTTGTTGATTTTTAAAATTTATGATGCACTGTTTGGAACCTTTGGTGTAGTAATGAATATTACTGGAGTTTTTTCCTAACACCGAATCGTTATTTTCAACACCTCATTACGTGTTTCGATCACCAAGTGATCATCTTCAAAGAGGAAGATTAAAACCGATTTTATCTTCCCCTTTCTCTTCTTTAATATTCATCTTTGAAGATGATCACTTGGTGATCGGAACACGTGTCGAGGTATTCAAAAATAACGATTTGGTGTTGGGAAAAAACTCCAGTAATATTCAATTTTTAAAATATTCAAATCCAAGAAGTTAAGCTCATTGTTTTGTTCCATTTCTACAGTGAATTTAATTTTGCTGTGTAAACTATTGAGGAAGTTCAAAAATTGGCTAATTTGTCTGTTAGAACCATCAAAGCCCACTAGTATGTCATCAACATATCTGTACCAAAAAACGATATGTTTCTGAGACAGGGGGTTGTTGAGGATGAGGGTATTCTCTAGTCTGTCCATGAAGATATCTGCTAGTATGGGGCTTAATGGTGAGCCCATAGAGAGATCTGAGTTTTGTGAATGAAATTTATTGTTGAATTTGAAAAAGTTTTGTGTCAGACATGTATTTAAGAGATTGCAGAATTTGTGAGTTATATACGGGTTAGTATTATATTTATCTAGTATGTTTTTTACAAGAGGAAGGCATTCCTTTGTTGGAACGCTAGAAAACATGTTTTTTACGCCAAAAGATATTAGTTTTATATTATTTTTGATATTCATATTGGACAACTCATTAGCTAGGTCTACTGAATTTAAATCTGTATTGGATAGAGTGAATTTTGTGAGATCTCTGAACTTTGAACTTAAAACTTTTGACAACTTACTTTTGATACAACTGGTCTGTTCGGGTTTCCTTCTTTGTGTATCTTGATCAGTTCATACATTTCCAAAGGCGAGGGGTTCATGCATACTGTCTTCTTTATATCCCATGATGTGGAGAATATCATAGTTGATTCTTTTATAATTCTCTTAACTTGTTGTAAGTATGTTTTGGTAGGATCCTTTCTTAGGATGGTGACATCTAATGTGCCCACTACTTCTTGCATTTTAGAGAGATAATCTTGTTCTTCTAGGCATACGATGTTGTTCTTCAGCATTCTTCAAAATAATCTCTAGAAAATCAATGAGTTTGTTCCATAATACCTGTTTTATTTTGATGTTTTGTGATTTTATATTATTGAGTATCAAGTTCTTGTTACAATACTGTATAATTTCGAGTAATTTTCGGTGTTGACAAAAAATAAAAATAACTTATCACCAAAAACTTTGAAAATTATTTCACTCTTCAAAAAAATTTTCCGTGGCTAACACCATAGTTGTGTAATTCGTAATATTACAGGCTCTGAAAATGAACCGTCGTATACAGGATGCTGTCTATTTATCGTTTCAGCAAAATTTTTTTTTTCGTAGTCCCCAAAAAAATAAAACTCTAGTCAGATGGCCATGACTTCAAATCTAGATGTATTTTTCAATGCTGAACAATTTTTCCGAATAATATTTGCCGAAATTTTTCAAAATAAGATTACTTTACTCTTGTCTCAAAATCAAGGCTCCTCGTATATTATGTGTCTTTTACTGTATTTAGTAAGTGCATGTTCAGTTTTAGGGGATGCACAAACTTTTATCAAAAATAACTTTTTGTGGAAAAGACCTTAATTAATAAGTTTCCCATATGGTGCATACTTTGGGGATGACACTGCCAAGCATATCTAAACTATATACATCAACAAAATCAATTTATAATAAAAAATAAGTGGGAAAATAAACTGTTGCGGTTGGGAAATATGGTATGTGCCGAAATTTACTGAAAAAAAGTATTTTTCCAGGCAGAAAAATTGTATTGGAATTTATGTCAGTGTCACTGGGAAGATTGGAATAATAAAAATAGAAGAATTCTACTGCTAATGCTTGTGAAATACAGCAACCCTTGGACTCTCAGTATAGGCTTTGTTGTGAACAAAAAACTAATGGTAAAGGTGGGTATAGTATATTTTGTTTGATATGAATAAAAACGATACGAATCACCTTACCTCCCGAATCACCGTATTATAATTTTTAATGCAAAAATTATATGTCCTGTCAGATGTGAAATATCAATAATGATATTTTATGACCCCTGCAATGATTGTTTGGTACTGAAATATACACTATAAGGGGGGGCCAACCTGCGACTTGCGAGCCATATGCGGCTCTTTGAAAGATTATTTGTTGCTCTTGATAAATGTATCCCAGTCCCTTTTCATTTTTGTGCTATTATAATTTAAAAAACGTATTTCTGTTTCATATGTTTTCCAAAATGTCTTTCAAATAACTGACAACAAATATGAAAGACTAAGTGCAACGTTGCAGAATTATACGATGACGAGTGCTTACAAGACTTAATGTTTTTGACTGATGTCATGAAACATTTGCAAACACTGAATTCACAATTGCAGGGGAAAGATAAAATAATATTCAATTTCTCAAAGTAAATATTTTGTTTTCAAACTAAATTACAACTTTTTCAAAAATACATTGAAAATGAAACATTTTGTCATTTTCCTCGAATTTATTTTTTTCCAATACTAAACAAAAATAACTCAACGATTATATAAAAAAACTGGAAGGAGTATTGACTTAAAACTTCGTGAAACATTCAATTTTTCTTTGGGATAGATACGACAACTGAAATTTGTAGAAATGATGGCTCTGTCCGAAAATGTACTGTAAAATCTACTAGAAAACTAGTACCTACTATTTTATAAACTTGTTCTAGATATCATAAAAAAAATGTAAATCATCAAGTTCACAATGAAATATGTTGAAAATGCAGGAAATGAGTTTGAGGTAAAAAAGTGACCGAGGTGACAGAGGTTTTCGATCGATTGATGATAGTTGTGGGTATTTGCTACTTGCATGTTTATGGAGAAAATGGATGAAACAATCAATATTGGATCAAGATTGGATATTGATAAAATCATAACCATTGGTATCATTGATGAAAACATTACCTCAATCTCTAATCTCAGTATGAAAGTTCATAGTAACCCATATTATTGGTGATTAATTTCTATTTCAATTTTTCAATTATTCAATGATTACTCAGTTTATTTACAATTTTCACTATAACATTGTATTGATAAATAACCTTCTAACTACCTCACCCAAAAAACATATCTTTCCAACTTGTTTTGCAAAAAACGGCAAATTAAGTTTTTATTCAACAAAAAAAGTATCGACGGACACTTATCATTTAAAATAATAGTCCGGGAGGTAGCATTACAAATAAAAAAGTCATAGTGAGCCGGCTGATAATAAAGTTTTTGCAGACTTTGACAATAGGCTGTATTATTGTTTACAAAACAACGGAACCCACTTCGAACATTTACTTAATTGACATTTTTAATAAATTTGTAGTTCAACAAAAACCTCATTAAATATTCAATTCAGACCAAAGTTTCACAATTATTGCTTCACCCTGTACAATTATCATTCATACCGATGAATAGCATTTTTTATAGTCTTTTCAATGATGTATCATAAGTAGGGGTTTGCAATTTGAACTTTTTGAGTTTGGTGGGTGGGGCCTAGGGGGTTGATGGAGGTGAGTTCTCTTTCATGTCACTTCAGTTCTCCCTTACTATCCTAGAAACGGTTTCAAGCAGTTTTCGATATCAGAATTCGTTCGTGAGATATAGCCCATTGTAAGTTTTAAAATTGACACACTGTATGTAACTCTCAAATTTCCGATCCTTCAACATGACGACGAGCTGGTCACATGATGAAAAAGTGTATTGGACAGTATTCAAAATATTATAATTATTGAACGTTATATATTCCATATAATGGATTCGTCATGATTATTTCTGTGCAGACTCATAAATACACTAATGCCCCAGTTTGTCAGAAGATATCAAAATTTTTTTCAGATGAGTATCTGCAAGAATTTTGATTTTGAATGCTTTTTTCGACAGGTGTCAAACGTTTCGTTTGTATTCATTTCAGTAAATTATTGTTAACAAATAATCTGGGAGTCATTTTTTTTATAGAGATATTTCAATTTCGACACACCTTTTTGTCTTTTATTTTCGCTCAGCTGAAGTTTGTTTTTTATATTTTATGGTTGACTGTTTATCAAAGATGAAAAATAGATTGAAATTAACTTTCATAATACCATAATACCTCAACAATGATAACTCTTAAAAGTTGAACCCGAGAATACCTTCATTCTCAGGTTGAACCTTGTAACTTGTTTATGTCTAGCAGAAACAATTGAACGTTAGTATTGCGAGAATTGAGAAGTGTTATTTTCACCATATACAGTGTGTCAATTTGAAAACTTCCCACCCTCAATATCTCCCTTCCAGTACATAATATGAAAAAATGGTAAATCCAAATGGGAAGCCAGAAAAG
>NW_019291897.1:28747-49978 GCF_000500325.1 Leptinotarsa decemlineata | reverse complement strand
GAATTGAATGCCCTTCAAAATGATGTGCCACTTGACCCCCCTTTCCATTTGAAATTCTGAGGGTAACATCCACCCCTCCTAGGGGGTTGAACCCCGAGGGTTGAAAATATTCATTCAGAGTGTCCCCCTTGCAAATAAAGTTGACCTGTCTGACCATTTTTTCATATTATGTACTGGAAGGGAGATATTGAGGGTGGGAAGTTTTCAAATTGACACACTGTATATTCAATTCAAATGAATTCACACATATAATAAAAGCCGAAACTGTAGAACATAGAAGGAGCAAGATTTTAATATAATATTTCCTGCTCACACAAAACTACAGTTATTTCAACTAAAATAATTTGTTGTATTGATAGCTCTCAGACATCAAATATTCATTCAAAACCTAACCTGAAAAATACATCATTAATTCACCCAGTAGCTTCACTGATTTTACATACTGAAGAATTACATTTGGTTTTCTTTTTCAGATATACAGATTGGGAAACGCTTTAGTGTCGTACTTCATATACACTCTTCGATAATTCAATATTCAATTTATTCATCTGTGAAAAATAAAACATATTGGAATTTCTATAATTATGTCGATGAGTCAAGAAAAATACGAATGAAGATATCAGAGGAAAAAACATGTGTGCATTTCGGGAGGCCCGACAGGAATGATAACTTGAACTAATTTAGGTTGAACTATTCAATATTGAAATTGTTCAACTTGAGGAAAGCTTAGGTTATCACTGAAAGTTTATGTATAATAATATGATGATGTATGAAGAAGTTATTTATCAACGAAATCTTTTATTGATTATTTTGTGTATGTACATATATTATAGCTATCATAATTGTTACTTCTGTAGGATTAAATAATGATACTAATAATGTACATACACAAAACTAGTATCATCATGACTTCGTAGGTACGTGCGGCAGATACCCAACGGAAAAATAACAACTAACCCAGCTAATGCCGCGCAGATAAATGAAGTAAAACCATTAGGCACATGTGCAACATATTCGATTCGGAAGATTGGTCGCAAGTTATTTTCCACTATGGAAAGCAGATATCAATTTCGTTTGGTACATACGACCAACCGATAGATCGGTTTCGGGGTGCTTGCCCCTTTGTTCATTTTATTTTTCGTTTATGGTTAAGCATTGTGGATAAAATTTGATATTGTCCTGTAAATGGGTAATTGTTGGACAATAAATCCATTATTATTATTATTATTATTTTCACCGTAGTGTGCGCTGGTCAGGCCCTACATTCGGGAGGGCGCGCCAGCATTATCAACCAATGACCACTCCCCACACCGTGGGGTAAGTGATCATTGGGTCCGAGAATCATGTGTACTGAGCATGCGCAGTGAACCAAGAATGACAGCCTTCGGAAAGTGTGCGGCTAAGATTTCTGCCTTAGTGCGGCAAGCCGGTATGATTATGATTTATTATTATCATTATTATTATTATCATCAGTACCAGGCATGGTCTTTTCATGGTTTAGTCGTATCGACCAAACGAAATTAATTTCTGCTTTTCATAGTGAAAAATAGCTTTCGACGAATCATCCATATCGAAAACGTTGCACAGGTGCCTGATGGTTTTACATCCACCCTCTGCGCGGCATTAGCTGGGTTGCTTTTCCGTTGGGTATCTACCACACGTACCTACAAAGTCGTAGGTCTACTTAAGAGGAAAGAGGAAACCATCCACTGGTGTTCATATGACAGATTGGGTTTTTCACATATCTGAACACATTATCAGCAATTCAATAATTTTGTTATACCTACATAAAATTCATTATGATAATTTATTTCACAATTCTCCCAATATTGATGTATTTTACTTAAATCGTGTTTCACTAATTCACTTTACATCATTTATATATTCAACTTTCATTTAGATGTCACATTTTTAAAGTGTAATCATACCTTAGTATGTGGTGCCACAGCCAAGCAACACTCAAGTTATTCAGCAACAGGGCTATGGTTTGGGTCACAGATCATACATTTATTTGTTTGACGTTAAATGTCAAAAGAATTTGAGCTTTGTCATTGGCTGGGACTCCACATGTATGAATTAATTGCATGTCATATGTCATCCTCAAAATTTGATATTTCCGCATGATCCTCCTCAATGAACAACAGGTGGTTTTCTTCTTTAAAAAAATGAAATATCAGTCATGATGCGAATTATTTGTGTTTGTCTTGAACATGCTGAGGTTATTTTTTGGTCTCTACATCTATATTTGTTGTGTCAACATTTTAATCTTCTTGTCGCCTTACCTCACATACACTATGATTTTTTGACTAATCTCTCTTTATGGATATAATCTGTTTCATCATCCATATTGTAGAATCCCTGATGATGGTAATGAAAATTGTCGAAAGCATGAAATCTGTGTTATGAGAGTACAGTCTCAATGTTTTGTTGGATTTATATTGTTCAGAATTGTTTAGTATTACAAGTAATACAAAATATCAAGTAATCGTTAACTTAATATGTATATATGTGTTAACACACATATACGTCATTGCTTCTATGATTTATTCACAACGATATTCTTACAGATTGTGAATAATGTAATACCACGGAAGCAGAACTGCCTGTGTGTGGATATACATACATATATGCGGATAATATAAAGTAATATAACAATATAAACAATCAGAGTAATATGAGAGGTCACAATTCGAAAAAAAACATGCTTAACTAATTTATATGTAAAATTTATGTAAATGTTTGGGTCACTATATAAAAAACTATCAAAATAGTATAGTATGTTTATATAGAGTTATTATGTGAAAATGTGAGTTTCTTTTCATGAAAATTATCATGAACAATTGATATAGTAATTATTGAAATCGTTATTTTTCTTTCATGTTTTTTCTCTCAGTTTTTAGTAATGCTAAAGATATATAGAAATTCATAATATAGACGCTGCGGCGGTGGACTTGTTATTGATAAATCGTATTATATTATATTATTCAACCTTTCATTAGGAGGAATCACCTCCTTAAAAGTTTTTCACTTATTTAGTTTCACCCTGTATTATTGAACTTACTTTTCATTAGGAGATTCTGTAATGTTCTGACAGTAGCGTATGTCCGACAAAAGAGGAGGAGCCTGCCTGCCGCTGCCGTATGCGTGATACTAGGTCCGTAACGAGTTACATTACGTTACGAGGCGACACACCCTCCCATAGGAAGTCATCACTTTAAAAAGTGATTGAAAGTTTTTGAAAGAATATTTCAATTCTTGCTTGAAGAAACAAAATTCAACAATTTTGTTTCATTTTATTATTAGATACAAGCGAACCACCCCAGCTCCGCACGGGTGCAATACTGCTAATCATAAAGTGCTATAGGAAAAACTCGGCCTACGACACGCCGTTTATAGGAACGCGCCCCCGGTCGGTACCGTCGCAACCGCTATGTCCCTGCATTTCAAATATGTGATATTTTCAAAAATATTCATTTGAGTCACATGCTATGGAGGGTCATATTGATCTATATTGAATGAACAATGGATTAGAGGAACTCAATTGGATAAGGATTTATGCTGTATTTCTCAAAATCGCTTCGTCAAAAATGTAACGATATGAAATGGTTATTGCGAGTTATTCCTGAGAGATAGACATATACAATCGCGAACTTGTTTGTAGACCTTTTCATGGTGTTCAATACTGTAGTACATTATTTTGATCTCTCGTAGGGTTCAGCCAGCGTAAACGCAAAAAAATTTGTTTATTAACGATACCACATTAGAAACCTCTAAAATGATCAGTGTTTCTCTACTTTATTATGCATGTCATATAGATTTACCTTCTTCTTGAGTCACTCTATTCATTCAAACAACCCACATCAAAATCCGTTGTTGAAGATCTAAGCATACATAGGGACAGACAGCGGTAAGCGGCTTTGTTTTATACTATTGTTAGGTTTTTTCCCGCGGATTCACCAATAATTGGCTACACTGTGTACAATAATCAAACCATACTTCATTTTCACTGTTAATACAACAAAAAACTTCAACTGTTGCATCATCTTTTTTTAGGGAATGATTCACAACACTACCCATTTCTCTGAGGTTGTTCGCCCCGAACAACATTTCAAGTGGAAACTTAAAGACCCATGTAAGGACTCAGTCCCTCTATGTGGACAAAGTTAGACTTAATCCTATGTGACAATTGGATTCTGTTCACCAGATCGTTTATCTTTTCGGTTACCAAGTGAAATCCTTGCCGTGGTCTCTGCATATTGGGAGCTTCTGTATACCAACTGGAAGGGGGGAACCAATTTATCCCAGTCAGACTGTGGGCGAGAAGCAGTTGTTCTTGTCTTCTTTATTCCCAACAAAATCATCATTTTCTTTTATGAATCCGACTCGAAGTTGCAATCCTGGTCCGAGTGTTTCTGCTGTGGTACTCCGTGTTTGGCGATTACGTTATGCAACAGGACTTCTACTGCCGTTTTAGTCTCTTGGTTTGGTGAGGCTACTACTTCAGGTCATTCAGAGAAATAATCCTTCACAACCATAGAGTACTTGTTACCGGATGTGGTCATAGGGAGTGGTTCTAAAATGTCAACTGCGATTCTCTCGAAAGGCACTTGCTGGGGCACTGCTTCAACTTTTCTTTTTGCCTTGTCTTCGGAGCCTTTCTCGAAGAGCACAGGTCACAGCGCTCACACCACTCTTTCACGTCTCGCTGGCAATTGACCCAATAGCACCTCTCACGCACTCACGCAATTTCTATTCACTACGAAAAGCCCTCCCGTGCGACCATCGTGGTGCTGTTCTGGTATTTTCGCGATTCACGTCTTTGGAAAGATCATCTGGAATTTGTATGTTACTCCAATTGAGCCTTTCCATTTACGAGTAGGTAGGTCATCACGAATGCACATGGATTTCCACTGAAATCAGTAGCACTTTTTCTACTGACCGTGCTTGGAGATCTCTTGCCATTCCGGCCTCTCTCCTTCGTCAATCCATTTCTGTATAGTTTTCAAGACCGGATCCTACTTATGCACTACGATATCTTGCCCCGTCATACTAATAGCGTCACCCTCGGAGGCTATTAATGAGCGTACCACACCATGGTCAGGTGATTTCTCAGAATTTCTGTCCGGATACCTGAACAAGGAACCCTCATAGGTTGCTTCTTTCCGTGTCTCAAGAAACCCAAAGCAGCGGGAGGTACGTGAACTCATCTTCCTATCTATCAGAGCTGTCCATTACGGAGTTTCTACCCGCTACCTTGTCAAGGCTAATGGAAAATTCTTCTGGTAGCTGGGTTTCCTTGTCCTCCTGACATTGATAAAATTCACATCCGGATATCAGATATGGTAACCCCTCCAAGCTTACCATCGACTGCTATTTCCAATCCCTCCTTTGTTTCCTGAATTACTTTATGAAATTCTTCTTGAATAAATTCCTGTACCTCCCGTTCACTTGAGAAGTTTTTGAATCCTCAAATAAGTGAAAGTACATCTCAAAATTCGAAATACCATCATATGATCAACATTTAGCTGGACAGCAATCTTTCTAGTACTGGTAGTAGGTTGTTCTTCAATCAAATTAAGTATTGCTTCCTCAAGCTATGGTGTTCGTACTTTTCGATGGCGACCACAATCCTGCGTTCTTTTTCGAATGAACCATATTCTCGTAATCGTTGATAAAGTCGAGCAAATATTCTACGTGAAGGATGCTGCCGTTGAGGATATATTTCAGCATATCTTTCAGAAGCTTCTAACCCATTCCCTTGCGACAGACCGTAAACGTAATGCATATCAGCCATTTCCTCATTTGTGTATGCCATTTTAATAACAAGTGAATTGTTAAACTAACAAATTGAGAACAGAACAACAACACACAATTAGTATTATTTCAATTTCAAAAATTCACAAAGTGACAGCGTCATATTTGTTTATATGAAAGATCCTATCTTTTTTTCGATGAGGAATTATTTCCTTAAATGTTTTACACTTATTTAGTTACACCCTGTATTATTCAAGGATCATGTAATGATTGTTATTAATATACGAGTATTAACCGGGATATGTAATTACTCGTATTTCTTTAAAAAATTCTTCAATGATATCACTTCGGGTGTTATCATAGATATAGGAAAAATATAAACATTCTATTTATATTGATATTGAACTTAATAATTGTAATTATTCCGATTCCTCAAGAATATCGAAGTTATTCATTTCTCAGTTTGGAAAGTTTATTCACTGACCTGGAAGTGAAAGAAATATTTACATATATTCAATAACTGCTAATCTCTATGTTGGGTTAGGTTGGCTTAGGTTCTAAGGGAGTGGGTTTATTCGACCCTCCACCGCAACCCGCAAGAGTTTATAGTGGCACACCTATTCACACTCGACCAAATAAACCCAGCTTCTTAACGAAGCCGATTAGTTTGTTTGGTGAGTGGACTTTCACGTCAGATAGTAAGAGTACGGCTCTTCCGAACTGTTAAAACCTGATTCGGTCCCCAGCAGGGCAGGCACAAAGCATGTCCTCTACTGTTCCTTCTGCTGTTTCAACAGAGGCGACACACACTGTCTTGCGGCAGTTCGAGTCTCTGCATATGATGATTCAAATGACAGTGACCTGTAAGAAGGCCTGTTAGATATCGTACTTCATCCCTTCTGTAGTTCAACAACTGTTTGTTACGAAGTTTCAAAGGGCGAATAAACGCCTTTGAGTGCGCCAATCCTGGAAGATTCTGCCAGAAGTTCATAAATCTTCTTGCCATCCAGTTGTTCAATCTTTGTTTGGCGAAGCCTAAAGCGATGCCAATGACGAGTTTTGGTCCGATGAAGCTGCTTGCATCATCATGCTTTGCAGGGGTGTCAGCAGCCTCATTGCCTCTCAACCCAGTATGGCTAGAAATCCAGACCAGAGACAGTCTGTTTAGTCTTTCTATCGGAAAGAGTCGTTTTTGGCAATTTGCTACCAATTTAGAAGTTGCTCGGTAGGAGCCAAGAGCTTCCAACGCCGCTTGACTGTCCGAAAATATTTTTATTGACTTGTGTATGAAGTGGGATTCTTCCAATCTCTCCGCACACAATTCAATAGCGTAAATTTCTGCTTGAAATACAGTCGCATAGGTTCCTAGGCAGGTTGATATCTCTGTCCTGGGTCTGCGACCGAAAACACCTGCACCAGAACCGGAAGGTATTTTTGATCCATCTGTAAACCAGCAACTATCTGCTCTCAATATTTCCTTCTTCGGAAGAATCCAGTTCTCTTCACTCGGTAACAGAACGTTATGAGGCAGTTCATAGTTGACAGTTGGAGGCATGAAGTCAGAGGTCATTTCCAGAATGCCGTGACTTCCAGTGTCAACCAACAGTCTGTTGCATTCTTCATTAAATTAATTTGTGCAATTGGCAATGTGTGCAAGTCTATATGCAGTCCATCTAGTCTCCTTTCCAGAAAAATGTTAGAGGAGGAGGAGGTAGATCTAGAAGGATCTCATTGGCCGCGTGGAGTGACGGTGTGGTACTAATGGCACCAGTAATGGGCATACAAGCCTTTACCTGTAAGACAGGCTTATCTGGTCATCTCAATGCAATTCAATATTGTAATGGAAATGCTGATTTCATTTTGAACCGAATTTTCAATGTAGCCTTTCGCCACTGAATTAGTTTTCCAGTCACCATGACGTTTCAATGCAGTAATATCACAACCGGCATCAACTAATACGGTTGCAGGTGTCCTTCGAAAACAATGCCCTGTACATGAATTCGAATCAGGCAGATTTTGATATGTTACTTTTTGCTTCCCTGAGTCAAATTTATCCATGTAATTGTTTTGAATTTTGTATATTCTAAGAAAATTTGATACCTAGTGATTTTGACAAATGAATTAATTAGATAGGGACCTAGAACAAACGTCAAATGCATACCATGCTTGATTGGAAAATTATGGATCTCTATTGATTGCAAATCTGTATCATAATGGATCTCATTATGAAACGGGTTATGGGCATATAAGTGTATTTTTATAGTACGGGTGTAGAAAAAATAGATTAAACTCGTAAGACAGCGAAGATTTGTGTGATCACAACCGGACAACAAATAGCTTCGAAATTTTGGCCACCTATAGTCTATACGAAGTCAATCCGAAAAGCTAAATAAGAGACTAGTGTAACTAACGGGTCAGTTATGGAACTCGTGTGACCTCAATGTCCTCTAGAAACGCCCACCACAGCGACTTCCCGGACGGATGCTGTATCAGCCCTATTTTGATAAGCATTTGTATAAAACTGTTTGTAATGACGCCTCTCGTCACTCTTTACTTATCCTTTGTACAACACTGAATAAAGTAATTTGTCATTTTCCAATTTCTAAGTTTTTCAACTCCTTTTTAAAAAGTATATATGGTTTTAGGTTATATGCCCACTGTCAGCATATGTCTATCGCACACTAAACACTCAGTCAAGCGAAGACAAGAGAGAGTAGCGTCTGTCCGACAAAAGAGGAGGAGCCTGCCTGCCGCTGCCGTATGCGTGAGACTAGGTCCGTAACGAGTTACATTACGTTACGAGGCGACACACCCTTCCATAGAAAGTTATCACTTTAAAAAGTGATTGAAAGTTTTTGAAATCAAAATCAAACTCTGCTTTACTTTGCCAAGCTTTCGCTTCTAATGGAAAGCTTCTTCAGGGCCTATAATTTAATGAGTTGTGAATTTTTTTCGCTATTGAATAACATTACAAATCATTATTACAATAAAAATGAGTGAATAACAATACTCGAACATATAAATTGAAGAAAGAAGTTATTAACATGTATATGATTTTTTTTAGTTTGACAAATGTCATACCATAACATAAATGTCATTTTTCAATGGGTATGATGGTTTCATAATTTTGCATCTAAAGAAAGAGTTATTGATTGATACAATTTTCATTATTATTATGTTTTTTATGTAGTTTCAGTAAGTTACTGTATATACTGCTGAGATTATCAATGTCAGTTTTCTCATTCATACAATCAGAAGACTTATTATCTCCAACCATTTCAAGAAAAAGGCGTTTGAAGATATTTTTTTCTGTATGTGAAATTTTTATATTAGAGTATGTCCTGTTTCTATAGAATGTAATGTACATGATTATTTATCAAGCTTTATATCACTTTTATGTGAAGTTATTCTATCATTGAGAATTCTAGATGTTGTTCCAATATAATCCAAGTTACAACTACTGTTACAAGGAATGTTATAAATCACATTTGACTTTTTTGTAGTATCCGTTTTACCTTTATGTATACATATGCATATATATGAACAAAAATATAACCTCCTATCAAATGGCAGGATTTAATTTCTGACCATGCTACAGAGAAATCGCAACATGAGCAGGCCTTGCTCTTCCTTGCTTGAAGAAACAAAATTCAACAATTTTGTTTCATTTTATTATTAGTTACTAGCGAACCACCCCAGCTCCGCACGGGTGCAATACTGCTAATTATAAAGTGCTATAGGAAAAACTCGGCCTACGACACGCCGTTGATAGGAACGCGCCCCCGGTCGGTACCGTCGCAACCGCTATGTCCCTGCATTTCAAATATGTGATATTTTCAAAAATATTCATTTGAATTACATGCTATGAAGGGTCATATTGATCTATATTGAATGGACAATGGATTAGAGGTACTCAATTGGATAAGGATTTATGCTGTATTTCTCAAAATCGCTTCGTCAAAAATGTAACGATATGAAATGGTTATTGTGAGTTATTCCTGAGAGATAGACATATACAATCGCGGACTTGTTTGTAGACCTTTTCACGGTGTTCAATACTGTAGTACATTATTTTGATCTCTCGTAGGGTTTAGCTAGCGTAAACGCAAAAAAAATAAAATGATCAGTGTTTCTCTACTTTATTATGCATGTCATATAGATGTACCTTATTCTTGAATCACTCTATTCATTTAAAAAACCCACATCAAAATCCGTTGTTGAAGATCTAAGCATACATAAGGACAGACAGCGGTAAGCGACTTTGTTTTATACTATTGTTACTATTGTCATCGGGTGGACTGCCACATATTACATATATTGGAAGTTATAGTTCGCGACCAGTTAACAATATGGATGGTATGTAACCTGTCACGTCATATAAGGAGCTTCTGTATACCAACTGGAAGGGGGGAACCAATTTATCCCAGTCGGACTGTGGGCGAGAAGCAGTTGTTCTTGTCTTCTTTATTCCCAACAAAATCATCATTTTCTTTTATGAATCCGACTCGAAGTTCCAGTCTTGGTCCGAGTGTTTCTGCTGTGGTACTCCGTGTTTGGTGACTACGTTATGCAACAGGACTTCTACTGCCGTTTTAGTCTCTTGGTTTGGTGAGGCTACTACTTCAGGTCATTCAGAGAATAATCCTTCACAACCATAGAGTACTTGTTACCGGATGTGGTCATAGGGAGTGGTTCTAAAATGTCAACTGCGATTCTCTCGAAAGGCACTTGCTGGGGCACTGCTTCAACTTTTCTTTTTGCCTTGTCTTCGGAGCCTTTCTCGAAGAGCACAGGTCACAGCGCTCACACCACTCTTTCACGTCTCGCTGGCAATTCACCCAATAGCACCTCTCACGCACTCACGCAGTTTCTATTCACTACGAAAAGCCCTCCCGTGCGACCATCGTGGTGCTGTTCTGGTATTTTCGCGATTCACGTCTTTGGAAAGATCATCTGGAATTTTTATGTTACTCCAATTGGGCCTTTCCATTTACGAGTAGGTAGGTCATCACGAATGCACATGGATTTCCCCTGAAATCAGTAGCCCTTTTTCTACTGACCGTGCTTGGAGATCTCTTGCAATTCCGGCCTTTCTCCTTCGTCAATCCATTTCTGTATAGTTTTCAAGACCGGATCCTACTTCTGCACTACGATATCTTGCCCCGTCATAAAAATAGTGTCAGCCTCGGAGGCTAGTAATGACCGTACCACACCATGGTCAGGTGATTTCTCAGAATTTCTGTCCGGATACCTGAACAAGGAACCCTCATAGGTTGCTTCTTTCCGTGTCTCAAGAAACCCAAAGCAGCGGGAGGTACGTGAACTCATCTTCCTATCTATCAGAGCTGTCCATTACGGAGTTTCTGCCCGCTACCTTGTCAAGGCTAATGGAAAATTCTCCTGGTAGCTGGGTTTCCTTGTCCTCCTGACATTGATAAAATTCACATCCGGATGTCAGATATGGTAACCCCTCCAAGCTTACCATCGACTGCTCTTTCCAATCCCTCCTTTGTTTCCTGAATTACTTTATGAAATTCTTCTTGAATAAATTCCTGTACCTCCCGTTCACTTGAGAAGTTTTTGAATCCTCAAATAAGTGAAAGTACATCTCAAAATTCGAAATACCATCATATGATCAACATTTAGCTGGACAGCAATCTTTCTAGTACTGGTAGTAGGTTGTTCTTCAATCAAATTAAGTATTGCTTCCTCAAGCTATGGTGTTCGTACTTTTCGATGGCGACCACAATCCTGCGTTCTTTTTCGAATGAACCATATTCTCGTAATCGTTGATAAAGTCGAGCAAATATTCTACGTGAAGGATGCTGCCGTTGAGGATATATTTCAGCATATCTTTCAGAAGCTTCTAACCCATTCCCTTGCGACAGACCGTAAACGTAATGCATATCAGCCATTTCCTCATTTGTGTATGCCATTTTAATAACAAGTGAATTGTTAAACTAACAAATTGAGAACAGAACAACAACACACACTTAGTATTATTTCAATTTCGAAAATTCACAAAGTGACAGCGTCATACTAATTTAATTGTCACTATCGCTAATAGCGACCTACTAGATAGATTAGTTTCGTATTTTCGCATTTATGACGATGTATCCCTGTAGTTGTTCGTAATAGTATATTATGCAACGATCATGTAATGATGGTTATTAAGACACGAGCATTAACCGGGATACGAAACGAGCCGAAGGCGAGTTTTGTATGGTATATGCGAGTGTATTAATAACCATTACATGAGAGTTGCATACGCTATTTTTTCTAAACCCTATCTTTATACTTCAAATGACCCCATAGAAAGAAATCTACAGAAATGAGATACGGAGACCTTCATAGCCATTGTGTAGGACCTCTTCTGCCAATCCAGCGACCAGGAAAATTATCATCCATAAATTGTCGCACTGAAGCTGCATTATGAGGATATGCACCATCCTGCTGAAAAACTATTTCGTTTTCGATTTCGTTTCGATTTCGGTATTATTCGATTCTCCAATATATCGAAATATTTATAACTAGTCAAATTATCATCGATAAAAAAGGTCCTATGATGTGGTGACCTAAAATTCCTGCCCAAACATTCAGTTTTTGAGGTCTTCGGGTATGAATTTGACGGTGAGAATATGTATCGCTCCAATATAGAAAATTTTGCCGATTTACCTCTCTATTCAAACTAAATTCATCCGAAAAACAAATTTTATACAAGAAATTCTGATGCAAGTTGATCCGTGTAGTAAGAGATTGCAAATTTTCCATTAGTCCAACGTCCAACTTTTTATTGTTAACATAGCCAGTTTCCATGAATTTGTTAAATAATTCCGAAACGTATTTGTATTGTACATTTCTGAAAAACTAATTATTAATTTGTAGCTCCCTAACAATAAGCTTCAGACCATATGTTTCATACTTTGTTGAAATCTGCTCATCATGGAGCATCTGATAATGCCTAACAATATAGTGTGATCCATTTAAAAAATGGTGACATGCTCTGTGGGTGCGATAGGGGAAGTAACATCAAATGTGAATATGTCAAAATGTGTTCCTCTGTAAAGGTACTGTGGTTGACGTGTTTTTTTATTTTTCCTGCTAATGATTGTACCCAAAGTTATTCAGGGCAGCTCGTTTAAATGGAATGCACTGTATAATACGATAATATAATATACATAAAAAAGGTCGCTCTCCGTCCCGAAGGTAGTCTGTACCAAGAAAGCGAATCGAGCGATTAACAAACGGTGAAGATAAATTAAGCGTTAGTTACTGAGTGGTGTAAATAAATTAATTGTGATAGTGAAGTATTGTTAAAATAAATTTGTTTAAGACAGTTAATTCTTTAATTCGTTACAGTATTATTATAGTACGGGTGTAGAAAAAAATAGATTAAACTCGTAAGACAGCGAGGATTTGTGTGATCACAACCGGACAACAAATAGCTTCGAAGTCAATCCGAAAAGCTAAATAAGAGACTAGTGTAACTAACGGGTCTGACGAATTCACTAGTTAATACCATGTAAAACCTCCCACATAAAAATAATGATTAGACCAAAATATACACCATGCCGCCCATGTCATAAAAAGAAACTGCCGACTTTCGGTAGCTATTTAGTTCCTATGCCATTCGTATTGACCTCGTATATACATACCTCTGGATTGAATATAAGCTTGTATCTAATATAGATACCGTGTCCTTGAAATTGATATTTTTGTTTCTCGTTTCGGTTAAATAACTGATTTATTATTTTGGAATAAATTGAAAGACATATTCACATCAACGTAGATATTAGTTGGCAAATTGGTTGAATCAAGATGATGTAATTATTTATTTATATTGAGAAAAATATATATTTAGAATGTGCAATTATGGAGAAGTGCATTTCTGTTTGAATTAGAAAAGAAATGGTTCATTAATGTATTGTGTCAATAACTGATATTATTCTTTATTAGCTTTAACTTTCAAACTTTAACCGCAGGAAACAATTTGAAATGCTGAGCTGTAATATGATTTTAATCACTCTTTGTTTCATTGATCATTATGAAGTTACCTTTTCGACAATACAGTCGACCTAGTTTTCTTCATCCATTTTTTGTAGCACCTGTTCAATTATTTGAAGATGAAAAACCGCATCAAAATGGGATTGGATGGTTTGTAATGATTTTGATTAGAATACCGATGAAATCATTATGTTCATTCCACAGAAGACCCGCTAATATTCTTGCATTATATTGCTGGCATTCCTTTCTTCAAAAGATCGAAAGGTTTCAGATCATCATTACTTTTTATGTCTTTTGCGATAGTGTTCGTTTCCGTCCCTCCCTTAATTTTCCTGAAATATACTGGAACTGGCATTGAAATTTGGAAATATGGAGCATTCGTTAGTTTTGGACTTGCTGTGAGTATATTAGTTCACATTTGAATTATTTTCAAAGAAATGTAAAATTTTCAAACAAATCTTACGAGTCGAAGAAAAATTATTGTATTGAATTCGTTTGAGAAGTTATTGACAATTGAATAGCTCTTAAATATTCTCCAAATTTTGAAATTCGATTCATAATACCATATACAAATACTATTTTCAGTTTTCAGTGATTGAAAAATAACACATATTTTGAAATATTTGCATCTCTATCTAGATTTGCATTTTTCGGTCACCAGGAAAAATGGAATGCAGAATACAGAGAAAATTGTGGAGTATCATACGTGTTTCTCATTGAATCAATATCTTGTGACAATCGTGAATGAGAAAAACGATTATCAACAATGATAATGATTCATAAATGAAGATAACGCATGTAGCGTATATTATCAGAATAACTAGAATGGCACGGTGAATAACAAAGAATTTTATCACGATAGAAGACAGGGTATTCACTGGGAGGATTGATAGTTATACCAACAATATCATTGGGAAAATATTCCAATATTTCCAACAAAATCACAATGAAAAGAACAATGTTACAGAAATAATTTTGTGAAGTGATTGTTTTTTAATGTTTTCAATACATGAAAATACTTTTTGGGACAGAAAGTTTATGCCTCTCTACTACTCCATCCTGATACAAAAATGTGGGAATCTTCCAAACAAAGGAAGGAAGTAATCAATTTTAAAATAATAGGTAACTCTATGGATGTATATGTAGATCATGCAAAGAAGTAACTTTCAGACACAAACTGGAAGAAAAAGCCCTCCTGAAACAGCTACTTTCATATAAACATTGAATTACACGAAAGAAAAACTCTTTCGAAAAAAATAGTTTTATATGAACACTGAATTATATAGAAGACACTATTCTCTACTCAGTTTGTATTCCAAACATTCGTTATGGAATAAAATCACACATCGTCCACAGGAGTTCTACACTAAATGAATAGTAAAAAATGCACTCACGTGGAACACTGCCATCCTCACTGGTAGACATCGATGTTTCGCCGTAAGACACTTGGCTTCGGGCTCTTCAATACCAATCTGGATAAGATTATAAGAAAAAGTATACAATTCATTTATGAATTACGATTTTTATGTCACGGAATAAGTCAGATCTACATACGTCATAGATGACATCGTAATTACATTCCTTCACCTATTTGATTAAAGCCCAGCCAAGAGGAATCTTGTTTAAATAAAATGTATCGTTTGGAATCCGCAACGATTTACGAGAATTGGAAGTGTTCAAAATAAATTCGTTAAACAATCAGGCCGTGAAAAAAATGATCAATGGGAATCTCTGTTCAGTTTTCTAAAAGAATGTGTTCTGTTATCTCTCACAGATACTAGGATAATGTTCGATATATCAATAATGCACAAAATATTCAATAATCGTGTCGATTAATGCAAAATTTTCAGATCCTTCAATAGTTGAAAAGTTATTGAAAAACTGAGGTTATTTTACCTTTGAGAAGTATGTGAAATCCAATATTATTTATAATTGGTTATTGGTTTTTCGTATACTGTTTCTTTAATTTATTCTCATATTCGTTACAAGTATATTTTTTTTCTTGTTGTCATCGGCTTCGACTACATTGGTCATTAGCCTTGTGTCCTGGGTAGCAATGTTAATAACTCCTCGAGCCACCCAGGGAGCATCGTAGCTATTCGCAGTCCGTCAGCCATTTAACGTTGCAGAATCATCCCAACTTAAACTAGATAATTTTCTAGTTGAATCGGCCGTTAATTGATGAAGATCTATAGTAATTTCAAATAAAGTTTGTGGAGATCAAATCGTGAAGTGTAATTTATGAAATCAATTAAATAAATTCTCTCGAGAAAAAATCTGGTCGAGGTTGGGATCGAAACTAGCACTAGCACTAGCACTAGCACTGCCCCAATTCACCGCTGACTATTGTAATGTAGTGTAATGTACTTAGTAAGTGAAGTAAGTAAATTTATTTGATTCAAGTAAATTTATTCAATTCAGATTCATAATCGTCTATGACAGAAGGAAAAAAAATATAGAGATACATAAAATGCAGAAATTATATATTTTTTGAGGACAAAACACAAGCACCATAGAAAAATCCACAAGGCGCCCTAAGAACGGTGCCTGTGTAAAAGTAGTGATTCACATTGAATTTGAATCGCTGGAAAACCGTTCTCAGGAAGTTTATTCCACATAAACGCAGTTCTCCAAATGAAAGAGTTCTTGAATAGTGAAGTTCGGGGTGTACTGAGATGAACCTCAAAACGATGAGTAGTCACAGTCCGGATGGAATAAAATGTGCCAAGTCACTTGAACACTTACCGTGAAAGTATCTATAGAAGAGAGACAAATCTCCTACCTTTCCAAGCTGAACTAAGATACGTTATATGTGTGAGTTATGCGTGAGTTTTCATCGTGGAACATTCATGATTCTAACTGAACTGTTACGAATATTGAAAGATGCTGTACAAATTTAATTGAAGAATTAGCAGTCCATAATGAACTTAAATGTTTTGTTCAGGTGTGAAATAAAAATTACTTTTGTGTTTATTCTTTTCGTATTTCTCGTCGTGCAATAAATGAATAAATGAATTGCAAATTTCCAGAATCACCTTCTTGATTCCACCTAATGAAGTTCTTCATTGTACATTTTTTGTTTCAGTTTGCTGTACTCTAACGCAATGCTACTTATAATGCAATTGACGATAATACAATTTCAAGAATTATTTTTCTGATTCTTTCTAATGAAGTTTTTCATTGTCCTTTTTTTGTTTCAGTTTGCTGTACTCTTCTTGGTAGAATCAGCCATATACGATTACTACGCAGATTTTCCAATATTCCTCTACAAAAATGCTATATCTTTGAGTTCTGCAAGCGAAGAATTGTTTTCAGAAATCATGTCAGAGAGCAAGTTCAAGATTGTACAGTGTCTCATAGCTATTTCTATAGAAACACTTTCCTGTATGCTCAATTTTCCAATTATGGGAGATGAACATATCTGGAAATCTGGAATATATATTCTAAATAAGTACTCATATTTATATGAATTGCGATGTATATTTTATACTTTGGATTTTTTATTTTTGTTTTCCTGTGGATTGATAATGATACCGTATATTAATTTCAGTATATACAATACTTATCATATCAAGTTTCAGTATAAATTATTGAATGCTTTCATACTCAAATTGGGTAATGGAGAACGATATCATATTAACGATATTAGATATCAAGAAAGGGTCTTTCGTCAACTGAAATTCTGTATCAGGATGCAACTTCGGATTTCTAAGTGAGTACCTATTTTACATTTATATTTATAGCTCATAAATATAATGAGTGGATTTTAACTTTGGAAATTGAAATAATTATTCTTGAGAGTAAGGTGAACAATTCATAACAGAAAGTGTCTGATTCTAATTTTTCAATTAAATATTATTTCAAGCTGATCGTCATTTCACACCATATTATAAAAATGTTTGCTTGAAACTTTCAATTCTAGTATATCCAGTTATCCTGAGTTAATAACAAATGAACCTTCACTTCAAGAACGGGGTTCATTTATGTGAGTTGTAGTGTGCCTTCAACGCCAAACCCTACCAAGGAGATCCACCCCAAATTATCTCGAAATTTGTTGACTCACATAATCGAAAAGGGTGTTTATAGAGCAGGCCAGAGGCATGTAAAACTGGTCTTACAAATCGTGGTTACCTGGTACACTTACTGGAATGAATCTGAATACCTCTGGCCTGAACTTTTGTTATTGAACGGTTGGCTTACTACTCTTTTCTTATTTTCTTATTCTTGGCTGACCGATACTCTGATTCTTTTCATTTCTCATTCTTTTCATTTCAGTGAAAAGAGTTTTCACAATTTAATGAGCAGTCAAGAGCACAAAAAAACTAATGCTACAAAATACATATGAATGAAATAGCGTCGTAAACAACATATAAGATCAAAATTGAAGGAATTTCTCAAGTGAAATCAGGCTTGTCCTTATCAGCCGTCTTATAAATCAACGCGAGAGCGTGATTCCCAGGGTAACAATGGACAAGATTATAATATTGTCTGGGTAGGTTAGGTTATGTTCAAAGTGAGTGGGTCTATTCGATCCTCCACCGCAACCCGCAAGGGTTTATTGTGGCTCACACCTATTCACACTCAGTCAAATAAACCCAGGTTCTTAACGAAGCCGATTAGTTTGTATGGTGAGTGGCCTTTCAGGTCACAATACGGCTCTGCCGAACTCTAAAGACCTGATTCGGTCCCCAGCGGGGCAGGCACAAAGTATATGCTCTGTTAATGAGGTAGTTGGATAGTCAAGTTGCAAGATTTCCACCTTGATACCCACGACAACCTTTTCATATGAGGGTTTTTGCACGTCAGCTACACGTGACGATGCCTTAGATTCAGCCGTGCAGGGCTTTTTTTCTCTGGTTTTGGTCAATCATCACTTTCATCACTTGAGCACAAACGTTTGCTAACCTGCTCATTGGAGATTTGAGAAGCTCTCGCTCCTGAAGTAAATTTATAGGGAGGTCAGTTGGAGTCGTAAACTCGACATCCGTCTCCTCTATAAACTCGCTCCTGAACTATTGTCTGGTTAAATTGAGTGAAATATTCGAGGTTGTGGTGAGAGTACGCTTCAGGCAGCTGTACAGCGCACTCGAGGTGAACTTACTGCGATACTATAGTTTCTTATAGCATTCAATAAGCGTTTTTGAGGAACATTAAATTTGAACACACTTTTCTTGAAAGTAAGAATATTTTTTCATCAGTGAGTATTTTTATTTTTTAAAGTAATTGAACCCTTTTTTACGGGCGAGAAAAAGTTGTTTCATTTAGGAGAGTATGATGACTTGGGGACTTCCAAGTTCACCACACTTTTTGTTCCTCTTAGGCTATCAATATATGATATTCATAGCCCAAGAGTCACAGAGAGTCCAAATTCACTAAACTTCATAAACCTGATTGATTTGATAAATTTCCGTACACTTTTCGTGAGTGATGGTGAACATACCTACGAAGAAAACTACTTCGGGGCCGGGTTCCGGAGCCGATAATCCAGAGGCTAACAAACAGCCTAGGCAGCCACCCAATAAGGGAAGGGAAAATCCAAACTCCACCGCGACACTCCTGTCAATATCAGGAGTTGCAAAAAGAGCTTGGATACCGACAGTAAATCTTCTACAAAGATTTTCCAAAACTATTGGATACATTCTCTGATCCCGGCAGAACTGGGTCATCAATTGCGTTCAACCGCCGAATAAGTACCAAACCCACAATTAGCGTGGTTGAACATGAGGTGGAGTCTATTAAACCAAGAGTAATCGTTTCGACTGAGCAGGAATTGTTCAAATACATATATGATGATAATAGCAATATAGAGAATAACAACTCTATAACACCAACAAATGAGGACAATAGTGATTTGAAGAAGAGCGACACCCAACGTACCGAGTGCACGGAAAAGCCGCATAGCGGAGACCGACTGCAGCTTAGTGCAGAGGGCTGAGCGACCACAAGTCTCTCTCTTTCAGACATTCCAGACCTCACCCATAACAAATACACAGAGGAGATCATAGTAGTCATACATGACGTTCCAAGAGAGGTGGATGCAAATACACTAGAAAACCAACAGATCAATGAATAAACTTACTCGCTGCTACGAAGGAACCCAATAAGGACAACACGGATGAACCGGGAAAGAGATGGAGTATGAAAATACCCCATTAAACTCTGACCATAACACCCACCCCAATACACTCCAAGAAGAAATGAATAAAATCTCAGTCATCTAGGAAGCTGAGGTTTCTAACACCATAGGACAAATACGATCAGGAACACCAATAGCAACAATATTCAGGACTTATTGTATAGACCAAGGATAGCCTTGCTTGACTGAACATACTAGCCCATACAGTTGGCCAACTCGAGGCAGAACAAATCTTATGAAAAAACTCCAATGAAGACAAGAATACTACCGTAATGCTGATCACAGCTGAATCAAGATTACTACCCTGAGAGGAAAGGGGATATCAGAAGCTCTAGCCCAGTAAATATGTAAATTGAGAACCTGAAAAATGTCTATGATAAGATAGTCCTCTTTGAAAAGAGGACTATCGTTTTGCAATATGGAAACGAAGGTAAACCCGGCCGTTAATAATTTTCCATTACTGATTATGTGGCAGAGCCAAATCGATGCTACCAGGAAATACACAGAGACAAGCAAAAGGCCCCAACCAACCAGTAGGCCCAAAGTAGTTATAAGCAACAAATTCATATCACTGCGCGAAACTGAAAACCCCACTGATATGGAAGTTGACATTTCGATGGATTCCAACGAAAGTAAGAGGAAGCCAAAATACGAAGCCGAAAGGAGTCTTCCTCCAATTGTAGTCAAGGGTATCATACTCATGAACAGAACACTCATGAAAGAGTTGAGTTAAGAGTTAAGCAAATTGATGAAAGACTTTTCTGAGATCCGAAACATGGAATATCATGTGTATACCCTTTGGGTGAACAAAACTCATGCGTTTGTCCTCCGGAAGCTGGATTTCGCGCCAAAAATTGAGGATACTGCGAAAGATCTCAAGGAGAGTCATAAATTGGACGCGGTAGCCGTTTATACGCTCAGAACGAACAAACGTCCCCTGAACATGGTTGTCACGACCAAAGTACTCACCCTGAGCTTTCTCAAATGTACCAGACTCTTTTGAGAGTTGAGAAATGATAGTGCCACAGGTTCCTGCGATCCTGGTCATACAATAGATTTCAGTGCCAGTAGCCAAGGACAGAACTGGCCCGGTGCGTAAATTGTGGTGGAAATCGCCTCGCATACTCCCGAGACTGCACAGTAGTGTTCAGTTTACCGGGAGCGCGCGTAGTATGTCGAAACCTATCGAGCAGCTCGGCAACCGCCCCTAAAGTGGGTGCCGGCACCTGCACCAAAGGCTAACGCCTAGAAAAACAGGCTACTACTGCAAATAAAAATACTAATCACCTTTCCATTTGTGAAAGGTGAACGAGACACCTTATTTCCTGAAAAGAACA
>NW_019291897.1:0-28096 GCF_000500325.1 Leptinotarsa decemlineata | reverse complement strand
AAATCTAATGACTAGAAAATGAAGAAGAAAAAACGTTCAATAGTTCATGGTCACAAACGTTTCCATAACTTCCCATACAATGGTACAAACGAGCTTCCATTGCCGCCCTCACTTGATTGAGAATTTCGGGAGTTATTTCTCTGCAATGCCTCATGATATTCTCTCTCAAATCTTCTAATGTTAATGATTCCATCTCATACACTTTATACTTCAAATGACCCCATAGAAAGAAATCTACAGAAATGAGATACGGAGACCTTCATAGCCATTGTGTAGGACCTCTTCTGCCAATCCAGTGACCAGGAAAATTATCATCCAGAAATTGTCGCACTGAAGCTGCATTATGAGGAGGTGCACCATCCTGCTGAAAAACTCTTTCGTTTTCGATTTCGTTTCGATTTCGGTATTATTCGATCCTCCAATATATCGAAATATTTATCACTAGTCAAATTATCATCGATAAAAAAGGGCCTATGATGTGGTGACCTAAAATTCCTGCCCAAACATTCAGTTTTTGAGGTCTTCGGGTATGAACTTGACGGTGAGAATTTGTGTCGCTCCAATATAGAAAATTTTGCCGATTTACCTCTCTATTCAAACTAAACGTACATTCATCCAAAAAACAAATTTTATATAAGAAATTCTGATGCAAGTTGATCCGTATAGTAAGAGATTGCTTCAGACCATATGTTTTATACTTTGTTGAAATCTGCTCATCATGGAGCATCTGATAATTCCTAACAATATAGTGTGATCTATTTAAAAAAAATGGTGACATGCTCTGGGGGTGCGATAGGGGAAGTAACATCAAATGTGAATATGTCAAAATGTGTTCCTCTGTATACTATGGTTGACGTGTTTTTTTTATTTTTCCTGCTAATGATTGTACCCAAAGTTATTCAGGGCAGCTCGTTTAAATGGAATGCACTGTATAATACGATAATATAATATACATGACCGTTATAAATTTCTTTTCTATCACCATGTTTATTTGGCACAATTGGACGATTGGCAAAATGATTACTGAAACTTCGCTGTTCAGAGGGCTTTTGTTATGCTTGTTCACTTCTTCAATAGTTTATCAATTGTTTCCACTCATTGTGGACTTATTTTACGTTTTGAGTAACTGAGCCTTTCGCTTTCTAAGTTATGAATAGAACGTACATTGTCCTCATCAAAAGTAACGTATTGTGGATAAAAAACAAATATAACCTTCAATTCAACTAATTTAAATTGCCAAACATATCTTGATATATGGCATATATAGCATATACTTGATGGAAATTCAACTAACATTTTTTCATGAGATTTTCACTGAATAGATCACGAAACCGCAACACGTAAGTATGTATTAGGACGGCTGAGGAAGCTATTGTATAGCGAAACTCGTGTTGAGGTTAAGTAAACTGTTTTTTTCAAAAAACACTTTATTGTGAGATTTTCACTGAAAAGTTCTACAATAACGCCATACCTATTTTGTCTCTTTTCCAGAAGTGTCTATACTATAGTATAGATCTGTCTATACAGGCGTGTCCATAGTATAGTATAGACACGCCTATATGGCAGGTGTAATTAAACTTCTCTAATATCTAAACTATCGACAATTTATTCTCCGGCCATGGTAGTAGCAAAAGTGTATTCTAAATTAAGAATTGGAAATTCATCTTCCAAAATCTATTTGATAGTGAATTCATAACCAGCGCACGGACGAACTGAAGTCTTCTTCCTTAACAAAAGGTACAGTCGTACCCCATTCATATATGTGTGATTGATGACTTGTGCTCTTTATGGTAATTCATGATCACTCAAATGAAATGAATAAAACACTTTTGTCTAAATACCACTGGATTTTTTTTATACTTGATAATGAGACCATACCCGAAACCGGTCGTATAAATAAAAATTTGCCAGTGGTATTTAGACAAAAGTGTTTTTATTCATTTCATTTAAGTACCCCATTCACTTTGATTCATCTTTGATATGATGCCGATTTCCTCTAGACATTCAGTTTTTTTTTCAATTTTCTCCTGAATTGTGCTCGGTGTTTCTCTTGGTGAATGATGAATTAGTTTTGTGTTGTCTTTTAGGAACATAATTTCAATTTTGCCCATAGTAGAATCGAAAACTTATTCTTCAAGCTTCTGGTAGTCCGTTTTTCAGTTCATCAGGTACATACATAATTCGATTCGTGAACTTGATTTGTTATGAAATTGGTGTATATTGATTTTTCCTATTCATTTTCTACTAAATATAGCTTCCACCTTTAAAAAACAAAGATTTGAAAGTTTGAATTTTCTTTTTGTGTTCCATATTGTCGCGACCCAAATGGCTCGCGAGTTGGGGGTTAACTCAGATGGAGGTATTTATATAAGAAAAATAATCATAAAGATAGAAAATAATGAAGTTTATTAAAATAAAGGTACAACATATCCTTCAACAATGTTACGCTTAATCAAAATTATATACTTCAACAAACCAATAATACAAATCAAACATAATACACTTACCGAAGGTACATTCTCAGGGGTGATGGATGTGTTATCTTCAGAAGGTGGCAAACTAATGATCATCCTCAAACATTCTTGTTCCCGATTCTGGGTCAAAGTCTAATAATGCCAATCAGCATTATTGCATTATCGCTAAATGCCGAATAACATAACTTTCATTTAGATAAATGAACTTTTACTAGATCGACCCCTCCACCGGCGCCTCCACCACATGTCGCGACCCAAATGGCTCACGAGTTGGGGGTTAACTCAGATGGAGGTATTTATATAAGAATAATAATCATAGAGATAGACAATAATGAAGTTTATTAAAATAAAGATACAACATATCCTTCAACAATGTTACGTTTAATCAAAATTATATACTTCAACAAACCAATAATACAAATCAAAAATAATTCACTTACCGAAGGTACATTCTCAGGGATGATGGATGTGTTATCTTCAGAAGGTGGCAAACTAATGATCATCCTCAAACATTCTTGTTCCCGATTCTGGGTCGAAGTCTAATAATGCCAATCAGCAGTATTGCATTATTGCATTATCGCTAAATGCCGAATATCATAACTTTCATTTAGGTAAATGAACTTTTACTAGATACAGTGCGGTGTACTGAGACTATAAATTTGGAAAATTGAATATTTTCGGAAATTAATATGTTTAACAATTTGGCTTTTGACAATATTCTAGTAGAATATTTCACTTGTTGTTGTACGATTCCGCCTTCAAGAATTCTCAATGGCAATATGAATGGAAAAATACGTTCTTGAAGAAAATAACCCTATTGAACTCCATTTGCACCGGCTATATTTATTTTCAGTTGTAGCATAATTTCCTCTGTTTTTTGTTATGTGATTGCTTTGAAGAATATTATTTGACGTACATCTAGGTATTTCTTTAGGTGAACTCTATATTAGCATTTTGGACATTTGAACTCAATATGGTGGCATGAATTGGCTAATGTGAACTTTCAACGCATCGATAATGAAAATGATTTTCATTTAGTCATCTTTCATTTAGTTGTAAATTATTTTATAGGTATTCATGTTCATTTGTGGACCTTTCATTTGACTACTGTATGTTTTTTGAATTTGAAGTATTTTGAACATTCGCCTGAATTTAATGAAAATCATATGATCTTCAATAGTTTTGCATGGATTGAATTTGTTGTGAATTTTTATATCCTGACTCCAACTAGACTAAATTCCTTGAACCACCGGTGAAGTGTTGATGTAGATGAACATCGACTCCACACTTTATTCAACAGTTTTGTAGCAAATCATCGAAATTTTCATTTTCAACGATTTTGTTCTGCCATAATATTTGGTGATTTAAGGAGATGTTCATCAACTGAATCTACCAGTAAGACTTCTGAGAATAGTTCTAACAAAATAACTTTTGTAATTTTACTTCATTCATTCGATCCTCTCAGTGATTCGGTTAACGTTTTGATCAGATTATTGTATTGATGTTGAGTCTTTGTAATACTCTTCTCTTGTCTTCGTCGCTACATCCAATGTATGTTTTCAAAATAACAACTAATTGCCAACAATCAAGCATCGTTTTTCTCCAAGAAGATAATAATCTCCGAACCGGATATGATAATGTCAGGTCAGACAATTCCCTTTTCTGCTTCGAAAAGTTTGTTGAGGTTTAAAATGGGCACCAATATGCCTTGGCACAATCATGTCGCTGGAATTGCAAAGGCTGCTTCTCAAATGTTTCTAACACAAAAAACTGTACACACCTTAGCAACTTTAGATGCTTCATGAAGCACAGATCAGACCTTTTTTGGAGTATTGTTCTCATGTATGTAGCCCCCAAGCGTACCCTGAAGTTGCTGGATTCCGTCCAGAGAATAGTCATCCGCATGATTGGAGATGCGAATATTACGTGCAACCTTGATAGCCTGCAACCACTATAACCATAATGATATCATTTTCTCTCTGAATACATACTGATCGTGGGAGAACTTAACCCTCTTTTCACAACAAACTTGTTCTCTAATACTGAGAAGCCTGAATAGCATCTGTCTATGGAAGTCAGCAAGCTAATCGGCCTATGATTCCGTCTTTCTCAGGTATCCCTACGACCTCCACTCGCTTCAACACCTCTTCTCCAAACTAACACTGAACAGTTCGGAAAAGTACTTTCTTTTCCGTTTCGGCACCTTACAAATTTTCTCGTTGGGGACCCCCTCCGTACCAGTCACCCTTTCGTCAAGAAGCTGTTTCGCACTGCTTGTAGCTCCCCAACGACAAAAGCCAACTGTTTCTCTCTATATGCATGTTTTCTTTCTCTTTTATAACGCCTAGCCAAAGTATCGTCAAAAGGTTAGTTTTTGAGAAAGTTCCTATTGATGTCTTCCGTCCCTCGTTGGATGTTCTATACCCCTTCGCAAAATTTGAAGACATCTCTCAAGCTCTATTATCACTGAGAAGTCGTAGGCTCGATTTTTCGAATTTGCATCCTGGATTTTTTAGAGATGTGCTGTCAACGCGGCAGCGAACTCAGGTGAGAACCTTCGTCAGCTCCCCTCCATCATATTCAACTCATCCTGACCATAGGTCATACTCAACTCCATTTTCTGATTCAAGTCCCCTGTATGCACACTACTGCGGTGTTGCGCCCCTCGTAGGTCTTCCATAGCAGTGTGGTAGACTCCTTGCCCTTGCCCTTATTAAATTATATTACCTTGAACAAAGTGTCTGTTCCTGTTCCAAAATGTATGGGAATGATCGGAATAGTACTTATCTATTTATCATTTGATTTTCATGGGATTATTTTTCGGCAGCTTGGCAAAGAGATCATTCCTTTCATGTTCTTGAAACAGAAAAAAAATCTCGAAAGAAGTTATACTTATCTAGGGACAAAGTTGTATAATACTGTTCCTTCTGGATACTTACATTACCTAAACTAGTTATTCAGGAGTATGTTGATGTGGAAAATATTTATCACTTATGAAATTACTCTGTATTTGTATTTTTGAAATGCAAACATCCGTTTTTTTTTGTTCCTTGTATGTCAGAATCAATTCTTTCCATTTATTAGGTATTGATAGTTTCCAGGTTATTATTGAAAAACTGAATGCATTTTTACGTTCATTTTTTAATGCCAACTACAATTTGTTGTGAACTATGGAGTCATCAACATGCATTCTCATACTCATCAACATACATTCCCATACTCATCATCCTGCATTCAGTGAGTTATGTACATAGTTTCAGCACCTGTCTTTTGACAATGAATTTCATCTTGTCAACTGGAGTATTTATACAGGTAAATCTGATGAAGTTAACGGTGAAATACTACTTTTTTGAAAAAAAAACAAGACTAAATTACATATTTTCCGAAAAGAATCTAAGAGAGCCGGCTTTCCATTTTACAGGGACCTCTCACTGAATATGTGCGAATCAGAATATTGTTATTGAACATTCATTTATTTATTTATTTACGGCAATGCCTATTCTTTACAAAATAATTAACAAGTTCACACATATGTATTCAACATTAATCTAAGCTAGGTTTAAGGAAAAAATATATAAAATAAAATTTGAAAAAATCGTAAAAATAAGTTAATGAATTATAATCTTTTCACAGTCTTTTCAAATGTTTCCAAAGAAGAATTGAAAAATTCTAAATCTACATTGTATGTATTTGCAAGTCTCAAAATTCCACCTACAGATTCATTACGACCATAGTTCGTACGACAAAAGGGTACTTTAAAGATTTCCGAATCTCTTGTTCTCCTTGGATTCACATAAGTTCGACAAATTTCGGGAAATGTATGCTACCATTGATCATTTTATGAATTAGTGTAAGATCTGATTCTAATCTTTTATGAGTCAGAGTATTCAAGTTGAGAATGTCCAATATAATTTTATAGTCATATTCACCAATATGATATCCCAGTTTATATGCAGAGTACCTTAAAAATTTATTTTGAACAATTTCAATCATTTCAATATCCACATGATAGAAAGGGCACTAACAATTGAACAATATATGATTTTTATTGAAGTGTGAGATAATTTATTTGCAGATCTAAGAATGAAACCTAATATTTTTAGTGCTCCAGAAGTAATATTTGCAATATGGGGTTCAAATGACATTTTTGGGTGGAGAGTGATTCATAAGTCTCTGATTGTGTTTGTTGTTTTCAGTTCTGATTGATTCACTTACCGAATGTNATAGGACGAAACTGCAGTTACAAATAAAAGTGGTAAAAAACATAGAAATTTTTATTTCTCTTTTCATCATGATCTCCTACCACGTAGTAACGGCTACATCCATCAAGATATGAATTTTTTTAATAAATATAAATGTATCTATAAGCTAGTGCCTCGTGCTGCAAAAGAGATAATAACAAATCTGAGAGGGAATAATTGAAAACAATCAGGTCATATGAATATAAATCCCAACACGCTGAACGAATTTCAATGCTCGATAGCTGAAAAATTGATATTGTATCCTAAATAGAACCTTTGCGCTATCTCAAGAACACACTCGTTACCTACTTATAACTACAATTTGAGTGAAACGAACATAGAAGAACTTCTATCGATCTTAACGGATATAAAAAATTAAAAATATTGTGTTGTGGATGAAATTTAAACCTGCCAGTTGTAGCCCTAGAGGTGTGAGTAGATGTAATTAACCCATTAACGCCTATCATTACCGTATGGTAATGCTTCCTGTAAAGGGTGCTGCGGCTCTATTTTTTAGCCGGTTGGAGAGATGGCGCTGTCAGTCTCTTAAAAATAGTTCAACGTGTTGATTAGTTTTGCTATTGCGTGAAAGTGCTATATGGAACCAAATTTTGTGTGAGTATATAGTTCGAGTTTTTTTATAAAACCGTTTCTAACTTTATTAGCTGATGTGAATAAATATCGAATATTGTATCAGTTATTTTTTCATTGCAATTTGAGTTATTTTTTATTAGCTACAGATTCATATATCAGCCTGTAACGCTAGCCTGGTAACGCTAGGCAGTTACACTAGCAATTTTTTCAAATTGTTTTTTTTTTGTTATAGAAAGAGTTTCTCACTTCAAAATGCCCTAGAGATAGCCTATAGTGATAATATAGAAGGAATATTTATTGAACCACCAGATCCGGACGTTTTGACAGACGTAGACTTCGGGGATGAAGATGGTAGTGGATTTATTGACAATTTATCTGGCAAAAAATTTAGAGTTCAAGCCAAAATAAAACTCCTGGACAACACCAGAGTTGGTGGGTGTAGTTCTGTTGATGTGTCGTGAAGTGTTGGATCACTTCATGCTTCACCAAAACACATCTTCGTTATCACAAAACAAAGTAGGTACCTTTGATAACACAAATTACTGTTGATGTAGAGGACTGACTGGGTTCAAGGCGATTTGCAATCAAATCACCAAATCAACATTTAAGTCCTGTGAAATTATTAGAATTGTTTATCGATGACGACATCATACAAATGATGATCGAGGAAACGTCAAGGTATGCCTTATTCAAAAACTGTCCCGACCCTGGAGTATCTATAGAAGGAATGAAATGCTACATTGGCATACTTATTATCAGTGGGTATAATAATTTACTGGGACTCGAATAATGACATGAGAAATGAACTGGTTTACATGTCTATGCGCAGGGACCGATTTTTGCAAATTTCACGTTTTATTCATTTCGCTGATAATAATAAACCAGAGTTGTCTGATGAAGTGTGGAAAATGCGTCCACTAATGGACAAGATTAAAGAGAAAATTTTAGCTTATTTTGAGCCTGAAGAGCATTTATGTTATAACGAATCTATGATTCGATATTTTGGAAAACACAGCTGCAAGCAGTTTATCCGAGGTAAACCAGTTCGTTTCGGCTATAAAATGTGGTGTATTAATACGGCTTCTGGTTACCTCATCAACTTTGAAATGTATCAGGGAAATAACCCCCGCCGCTCCCCTGAACATGAATTGAAGGGGTGAGTGGATGAAAGATGTATTTAACAAAAACCTAGTGTTAAGATATTTGACCTTGAAGTTGTCATAGTGGTACTTTTTTGTATTAATGTTTTTGAAGTCCTATGTGAATCATACTATTCCTAGGTGTGATAAAAGTGTGGTAAGGCAAAGGAAACGATTGAATATCTGCTGAATAATGGAAAAACAAGTTTCTTTGTACATACCTCCTTCCTCTTGAATTATTTTTTCATAATTGCATTTGTCAGAAGGGACGAAATGGGTAAGTCATGCAATTCAAAATACTTTCGTATATGTATTCAAAGTTATATTTTGTTCTATAAATTAAAACATAATCAAGATTCTAATGAGTATTTCAACAGAAACAGGTATGCGAAAACTGGTGCAAGAAGCCACCTTTTCATCTTAGGTGCCTTCATGTTCTTCGTGTAAAACATGTTCATAAAACCATTTGTGTTGATCTGGAATGAAGCAAAGTTGTTTTTTCAAATTTCCACTTTTTTTCTTGGACAATGCGCCAGTTTTTCTGAAGGATCTGGGAATATCAAAATTTTCAGGAAAAGAAGACGGATTTTTCAAATTTTTGTGAAGATTGACCTCCTTGAAGGGAGTATAATAATCCAAGCTCTGCTTGAAGAGGTATGACCCGTATGTATCTACACTGATCCATTTAATTCCGTCTCTGAAATATACTTTTTCATCCAGAACATCTTTTTTTATATTCATAAGTTTAATTATTTGTGGTAGGTCCTCATTGTCTCTGAAATGATGTTCCATATCAATGACCTTGCTTTTTTTATTGAAAGAGGCAATGATTTCACGATACTGTTGAGGGGTACAAATAGTTTGGTGTTTTCTCAGTATTTTTTCTATTCGACCAAAATCCCGGTCCGAATCCATGTATGAATGACCTACTTCAGGAAACTTGTAGTCGATTATTTTGAATATTTTTTTTGCATAAGATATTGATAAATACAGAGCATTAGGAAATTGTTGTTCTGCCCTGCACAGGAGTCTGTCCAAATAATCAAATGAATTTTTTGTTTGAGTGCCAGTTCAATTTCAATGGTTCTTGAAAGATAACTGAAAATCTCACTACTATCCCTACAGGCTATGTCTTCGGTCCACGTGCGAAAAACTGCCTTGTCCATTTCTTTAGTTAAAATGTGAATGCCTAAATTATAGAACCACATTTGACGAAGATAAAATGTTTTCGAAGTACTGAGTCGGGGCAAAGGCATGGTTTGTTGGAGATCGAATGTTATATATGCGATCCCATTAGAATTTTTGGCTAGTTCTCCATCGACTTCCTGAGCCGCAAAAGGTGCTTTGTAGTTTTCGGTATGTTCCTTATTTGCAGTACCTGAATCGCAAGTGCTGCAAGTGTCACTTTTGGGATGTCCAAATGACAAATTAAATTCTTTGGTGAAGATATGTGCATTCTTTGACTTTGAATCGATCCGGGACTTTGTCAGCATTACATGTGTCAATATAAAGTTTATGCATAAGTGGGAGTGTCAGAAGAGGAGAAAGGTACTTTTTATGGACATTACAATTTCTTGAATAGTGCGATGATTCTGAAGGAAAACTCGAAATATGCTTGATTATGTAAGCAATGACATCTTCGGGAGTTTTGTTAGGCCTATTGTTATGTTTTCCTCTTTTGTCTGGTAGGGGGCTGCTAAACCTTTCTTTATTAACTGCTAGATTAAGTCAACCTTTTTCATGCTGATATTGTATAATGAAACGAAATCTCGTTTATTTACAGCAGTTTGTTTTCCCCCATGGGTTATACTATATTGGAATGAGGCTGTTTTGTGTTGCAAAGCTCCGGTTCTCTGTCTTTTTGTGGAGGTTATTTTCAAACTATTTTACAGTGAAGAATTTTTAGCACTTATATCCAGTTTATAAAAAGATGACATTTTCATATTTCTGTCTTCAATTGTAAATGGCTGCGAACACTGTCGGCGACAATTTTCAGGGCATAAGTTACCTGTGACACAATTTTTAGCAGGTTTCAACTGACCCTTATAATTTCGGTTGGCCTCTCCTCTTTGTCTGCAGAGTGCAGCTTTATTTTTTTTCCATTCGGATGGATTTCTTTTCCTTTTCCTACTCACTTTTATTTTCGGTTCAAAATATTTCTTTTTAACACTAATTCCATTATTTGTTTGACATACCGATATGCTGTCGTCCTCCATCACTTCCATATTATTAATATTATGATCTACAATCGGTTCATCACTGCCTGTTACATCCATCATTTCACTAGAATTCTCCTTTTTCTTCACTCTGTCATATTCATGTTCTGTAACTGCGTCGTCCGACGAATCGACGTAATCCTTCTCATCTGACACGCATTCATCACTAGAGTTGACGCCTGATAAGTCATCGCAACTGTTGTCGGAATTATTGTCTTCTCCAAGATCTGCAAGAAAGATACTGTATTGTCCTAAATACGTTGATAGGTACCCAATGTATCATTCCACTATTAGGCCAACAACATCGAGGATTATAAGAATTAATATCTTGAATGCACGTTGAGCATATTGTCACTTACGTAATTGCCTATACATTTCATAAGTGTTTTTATTTGTATATCTTGTACGCATTGCCATTTGTAGAGTTGGAATCGTTTGTATTCCATTACCTTTGGCATCTAGATCTAAGTTAGCAGCTCTCATTGCATCATGTGGTTCTGACCCTACATCAATCAAATTTAATTTTTAGGAATGTGGAGAATATAAGCTCAAAGGTGTTTACTTCTTTATAAAAAACAAACTTGCTATCTTGATGGTACGATTCATTCTTTTCTGTAAATGAATCATCACTTCTTGGAGATGGTGATATAACATTTTCTAGATTAGAATTCACGTTTTCAGAATTTGTTGCAACATTCATGTTATTATTTCCGCTATCTGTATTCAAAGCTAATTGCAACATTAACTTTTCTCTAGAAGTCATTTGAACTGTCTTTATAAATACTCAAAATAACTTGAACTGTGCACGTGTTCTTCGAAACAATCGTTGTTGTGAACTGATTAACACATTTGTTAAGTGCATGAAGGCAGTATGTTACACGGTAAATACACTACACTAGTGGAAGAAAGAGGTATGTGATATTTTATGTTTCATACCTCATTCATCCACTACAAATAAAACAAAAATTGTAGGCACTGGTGGAAAAAAGAGGTATATCTTATGTTTAGTTTCATACCTCCTTCATGCCCTACAAACATAAATTGTCACGGTCACATAACTCCTTCATGACACTAATATATCTGTAAATAATATATGTGGAGAGCTGTTGTCAGTTTTACAAAACAGGTCAACATATACCTCCTTCATCTATACTAAAAACTCTATTTTTATACAAATGTTACATACCTCCTTCACCCCTTCAATTATTATTCGGTAAAGCATCAGCGCCCATGGTGAAAATGCTAGAAGAAATAGAAAGAGTAGAAGGTTTCCAACCATATAAACTCTATTTCGACAACTCATTCACAGGCGTAAAGCTTCTTAAATATTTACGAGATAAAGAGTATCAAGGTACTGGAACTGTGCGTTGAAATAGAGTGCCTAAGGGATGCTCTCTTACAGGAAAAAACAGAAAAAACCGAGAGGTACTATCGAATCTATTCTTGATAAGGGAAATGGGACTTCATATGTTCGCTGGGCTGATAATGGCATCAACATGTTTTGGAGTACATTTAATGGGATCTGTGCGCCGATATTTAAGTGCCGAGAAAAAATTTGTTCAAGTGCCTGGGCCATTTGTGATTGGAACTTATAATTTTTATATGGGTGACGTTGACCTTATGGATGAGAATATATCAAGATACCGCATTGGTATGAGGGGTAAAAAGTGGAGGTCGAGCATATTTACATGGCTAATGGATGCCTGTGTGTAGAATGCTTGCTCCACAAGAAATCTGGAGGGACTCCTCCGCAACTGGAGTTCAGAAGGTAAATTGCGAAATTTTATTTGAACTCTATCGGAGTTCCACCAAAAGTTCCTGGTGAAGTTTCCATATGTTCACAAGGTATCTGATGGTATGCGTTATAATGAAAGGGATCATTTGGTTATTCGAGTTCCCTAAATCAAACGGCGACGTTGTGCCGGAGAGGGTTGTTCCGCAGTGGGTAGAACAATGTGCAAAAAATGTGAAGTGGGTGTTTATATTGATTGTTTTTCTTTATTTCATAAGAAGTTATCAAGATACCGCATTGGTATGAGGGGTAAAAAGTGGAGGTCGAGCATATTTACATGGCTAATGGATGCCTGTGTGAAGAATGCTTGCTCCACAAGAAGTCTGGAGGGACTCCTCCGCAACTGGAGTTCAGAAGGTATAAATTGCGAAATTTTATTTGAACTCTATCGGAGTTCCACCAAAAGTTCCTGGTGTAGTTTCCATATGTTCAAGCTCAGTTTCCTTGAACAGGGTATCTGATGATATGCGTTATGATGAAAGAATTCATTTGGTTATTCGAGTTCCCTAAAACAAGCGGCGACGTTGTGCCGGAGAGGGCTGTTCCGCAGTGGGTAGAACAATGTGCAAAAAATGCGAAGTGGGTGTTTATATTGATTGTTTTTCTTTATTTCATAAGAAGTAGATGTAAGGCTAAAATAACAGTATTTGTTTTTTACTTAAAATAAATGACATTTAATAATTGTTTGTATTTTCTCATGAAGTGTTATAAATAGGTAGTTAAAACGCCTAGTGTTACCATATGGTCATATCTAATTTTGTCTACAGTAATGAAAATAAAAATTGCTGTTAATCCTTACATTGCATCCTAAAAATCTGAAGAACATTCATTTAATACTTTTCTACCGAAAAAAAAAATAACCAGCCGTTAATGGGTCAATATGTCTTTCATGACAGCTGCTTTTCCATCGTGTCTTAAAACTGCAGTCATCATTATGAAGGAGGACTACTGGGAGAACCAGCAACTTTCAACTATCTCCAAAATCACAGATAAATTTGTTAGGAACAGGATACTACTGTTGTTAGATTACCAATACCAGTTTGACTTCCAATTCAGTAACTTCCAAGACAAGTACTGAGTACCAATGAGGTTTTTATTCTGTGGATTTTGGAATATTGCTCCGTCATGAACTGTTATAGGTTTAGAGGAATTGGCTGGAATCATATTTTTCCCACAGACTCAAATTGTTAAATTTCATAACAAATACTCTGTTTTTTCGAATGCTGAATTCCTTACTTGCCCAATCCTTTTTTTCATTTATCTAAATGATCTGAGTGAATTAGATATTCAAGGAACATTTACCATGTTTGCGGATAGTACTGAGTTAATTTGAAAGTGGTTGACAATACTGAGTTAATGTGACCAAAAATTAAATTGAACCTCTGAAAGCAAACATCCAAAGACTCAAAAAAAGGTCAACAGAGCTGCGATTGGATTTTTTTTGTTATATATAGCTTTCTATATAGCTATATAGCCATAGCTTTCTATATATAGCGAAACCTTGGCGTTTGTTCGAACTTGACAAATCTTTTTCGGTATTGGCTCTCCTGCCATTGATGTCATTCAACAATTCCTGAGCGATGCTCATGAAAAGGTTTTTTGGTCGGAATTCAGAAATTTTGAAATGAACTTCGCTGCCACATGGTTCATGCCAAAAATTTAAAAAAATGGCATGCATTGAGCCATCTCATTTAAAGATATCCTCAAAAATGTCTGTGATTCTACGATTCTTCATAAAAATGTTCCTCACTTTCTCAACATTCTCATCAGGGGTTGATGTGCTGAGGCAATCTGGTGCATCGACGAGTAGTGTACCTGAGCGAAATTTTGGAAGTATTTTCTAGGGGACGTCGTGACGTTAATGAGTGGGAAAAAGACATGTGCAACGTAATCGAGGCATTGATAAATATAATGAGTTTCGGAGAGATAACAGCGTGGTTGAATTATAAAAATGATAGTAAAATAATGATGATGAATGAAAAATCGGATTGAAGAAAAAACATGGAGGCGGGCTTTGAGTGGAGTACACAGGGTATGTACGGCGTTGAAGAAAAAAATACGGCGGCGGGCATTGAGTGGAATATACAGGGTGGGTACAACGTTAAAAAAATATGGTTGCAATCGTAAAAGAAAAAAACATGGCGTTAAGTTGTGTCAAAATAGATCATTTGAGGAAAACATGGCAGTTTAACGGGACTCTAATGTTTCAACGTGCGATTCCTCAATGTGTACAGTGTGTTTCAAAAATACATAATTTACGAAAGAAAAACATAGCAGCGTCAATGATACCCATGATCGGACCAAAATAGCGGACCAGTGCTATTTTGCAATTCATTGAGAAGTTACTTGATGTGAGTTAACAGTGACCTGTAGGTGCTTGCTCACTGCATAATGTACTGTTTGACGTAGAAAGTATCCTTATCTTACATAAAAAAACTAATCCAATGAATGCGATACAAGATCAAATGACCCCTGGGAGAATTTTCCCAAAATGTACCTTTGTCGGAATTTCATATGATGGAATTGTATAAAATCTCGAAAATCAATTTATAATAATAACTAGTAGTAAAATGAACTATTGCTGTTGGAGAATATGGAATGTGCTTGTATTTACTGAAAGAATTATTTTTCCAGACAGAAAAATTATATTGGAATTTATGTCAGTGTCACTGGGAAGATTGGAATAATGAAAATAGAGGAATACTACTGCTTATGCTTGTGAAGTACGGCAACCCTTGGACTCTCAGTAAAGGCTTTGTTGTGAACAACAGACTTATAGTGAAAGTGGGTATAGTATATTTTGTTTGATATTTATAAAAACGAAATGAGTCACCCAACATCTCAAATCACAATATTATGATTTTCAATGCAGAAAATATATAAAAAAAAATCAGTCTTGAAATTTTCTGTTCCAAATTAGAAGTCAAGCTTCAGAAACTGTGATGATATTCAGATTTAATACGTTTGAAATCTGTTTGAAATCTGTTTTTCCGTTAATCAGCTGTCGCCCCCATACGAACGTCAACTCTCGGAAGTTGAGAAACTTGTGCCAGCTAAGGACTAACGAGGTCTTACCTTTTAACGTGTGATTCCTAACACGTGTTACTTCTAAATATTTTTTTACTTCCTGCTTTGGAAGCAGTTTCATAGATTTGAGTGAATTATATTATATTATACAGTGTGTTATACCAAAAACGAAACAGATTGAATATTTTCACGACATATTTGTTGGGAAAGAAAGCAGGCAAACTTATAATTCGAGGGGCTTTTAGAATTTGAATAGGAAGAGGTTTCTTATCAAGGATTTATCTATGTGACTGTTCATTATGTAACTTTTAATTTTGACTCCTTTTTGCGGGTAAAATAATAACTACCTCACTTCAAATTATGACACTTTATTCATATGAGAAAAAGTCACACATGAGTAAAGGTTCGAAACGTTGCCTTACATTTTTGAGAATTTCTTAAGTAACCACATAATATTGTTTTTACCGCAAGAGGGTGCAAAAAAAAAGTTACGTAGTGAGCAGTCACATGGATGGGTCTCTTATAACATCACACTTAGTACTTAACCAATACTAATTCCAAGAGTAATAGTCATCAGTTGAGTTTATCATAGAAAGATGCCATTTTTGAAGTGAAAGTCAACCTGTTCTTAATTTTTTTTAAACATATAATATAATATGTTCAACACATAAAGTTCAATTTGTTTCGTTTCCGGTGCCGCACTCTATATATTTGCTAATAAAAGCGCAGGTGCGTATTAGGTACGTTTTCTGAAATATGTTCTTTACCTTTTTTGGATTTTATGTCTTATGAAAAATTAAATTTTCCTTCAGAATGGACACGACAACTGACACGACAATTTGTTGAAATGATGGCTCTTCTCAAAATATGATGAGATCTTGTCCAAAAAGGTACTAGAAAAATAGGTGATCGTTATAAATAATACAAAACCAATATCTATCATTTTATAAACTTCTGGTTATCGGGAAAACATTATAACCATCAAGTTCATAATGAAATGTGTTTAAAATGTAGGAAATGTATTCTTAGTGAAAAAATGTGGCCGAAGTGACAGGTTTTCGATATATTTGCTATCTGAATTTTTATGGAGGAAATGGATAAAACAATCAATAATAAATTATTGAAATTTTTTATTATTCCCAAATGTGTGCTTTGATTCGACTATTGGCGAGTACTGCAACGAAAATTATTGATTTGTTAGTGGGGATAATATTGTTTCCCAACCAATATTGCACAAAAAATATGTAACTTTAAAATTTTCGATCCTTCGATATGACGACACACTTCGCTTGTCACATGATGAAGAACTGTATAGCACACTTTTTAGAATATTATATTAAAACTGATTGAGATGTTTCGAAAAAATATTTCAGTGAGTTTTACAAAAAATGAATTGAAATCAGCCATATTCATTAAAATTTATAATGTATTTCTCTTTCGAATAAATATAATTCAAGATGAGCAGGACCAGCGTGAGAAACTCAGACAGTCGGTCGAATTAGAAAAATGAAGCAACTTCAAAGCTTGTTCATATAATGTTTCAAAATTTAGTAAATTCTGATTGGTTCTGGAGGTATTCTGAAAGAACCAAAATTCACCAATTTCGATTTTTTTATTGGTCATCCATTATTCACGAAGACATCAAACTCGATTGCCTTTCGTGGAGTGAGAATAAAATACAGTAAGCATTTTCGCGGTTTTTGATATGCTAATTGGCCTCAACGATACATATTCTGTGTTAACTATTATTTATCTCGCAAAGCACCCTTGTTTATCTGAGGTACTCTTGTTCATTATTCATCAACTTCGTGTGTGAAGTGATGATGTGTTTTCAATTGGAAAACTGTTATCTAAAACGAATTCTCTTATGTGTGAACTCATTTTTGCCGACTTGTAAAGGTACGTATAATGAACCCAGCGTATTTGTTGACCCTGAAATTCCGTAGATTTTTATTGTGTCTGAATGATCTATTGTAGACTGTTTGCATGTTTTTGGAAAAGTGCGCTAATTGATGCATCGAAGAGTAAATAAATTTCCTGATTATTATAATTGAATCTAACATAGTTTAAACCGTGTATATCAAAATTAGCATAATTTTTCAGACTATTGGCCTCGAAAAAATGTTTGCTCTTGTGAACTAATTTGATTCCTTGTTTTCTACACCATTTACTGAAAACATATTTTGTCTTCTGTTGTCTCTTCTAGTATTTCAATTTTGTTGGGGACGATAATTTTGTGAATTTTGAGAGGGACGACTTCTATTCAAATAGTCGTTTTGTCTATTATAATTATCACCATTAAATCGCCCTCGGGAATTGTTGTTTTGGATGTACCTTGTATTGTTATGTCTGTTCGACTTGTTTTGATACCTGTTCCTGTTTTGCCCTCCATACGTATTGTTAAAATTTTTGAAGTGATGGTTTTGTTTATTTTGAATGTGAAACATAGTCGGTGGTTGATGGTTATCTTGTGTGAACGCGTCGTTTGCTCCATCAATTGCGTCTGTCAGTGTGTTGTAATTCCGAGTTTTTATGATAGTTCTAGGTTCTGTATTTTGTATACCTTTTGCGAAAACGGCAATTGCTAGTTTTTCATTCTCTTTTCAGAAAACTGCCATAGAATCTGTGTTGTCATCTACCTGAGCTAAAGTAAGATCTGACATTAGTGTTTCTATTGATCTTTCGTATTCATCGATACTTGAGTTACCTTGTTTTATATTTTCTAATTTAGCCGAAAGTGTTTAAGCTGATTGCTTTGACAAAACGTTAGTTTTCAAATCTTTTAATAAATTTGCGGCAGTGGTATAATTGTTTTCCATTTGGATTTTATCTCTGAGAGATATGCAAGCTTTAAGAACATAATTTACTGAAGATTGTTTGCCTAACGTGTCTAACGTAGGTTCATATAATTCAATTCGTTCTATTAACTGATACACGCCTTCAGTTGTGTCATTTAATTTTGGCAGTGAGTTGGCTGCTGTTTTAAAATCGAATTTGTCTTCACATTATCTCTGAAATTATACCTGTATCTATATTAGCGATAATACCTATTTTCCCAACTGAACTGATCCTATCATCCAAAGTATTGTTTACTCTACTAGATACTTTCTCTAGTCTATATAAATATAATTCTACTTGAGTAATTTCATCCTTAGTTGGCCCGCTACTATTGAACATGAATAAGTGAATTGACATTTTCCAACCTCTGATACCGTCTTTGCGTATCTGTTTCACTTCGTTTTTCGTAAGAGTCTTTGCGAAGATTTTCTTCAAGTTTCACCAGTTGTTCTTCAGCTCCTGTGAACTCCTACAGAATATCTTTGCTGCTCATGAGCCCTGGAAACTAGCGTTTTCAGATATTCTCCTTTTCAGTTTGAATCAATACCCAAGACCTTTGAAGTTCGCTTAATGCGATTTGTCGTTCCATTGATTTTTTTATACCATCTCGCATTGTCCTCCATATAAAATGAATGATGACAATCGTGATAAATATTGAAATTGGAATTACCATTCCGTCGGTGTGTGTGAATTTGGTGGAACTGAATTGATTTGCATTATTTGATCCCGTGCCAGTAGTTTGTATCTGAAGTCTCTCTTGTAACTTTTGATCCACACACTGGTTGGACTGGACTGGCAGGATCGACATGAAATGTTGGGTTTACAGGTAGTTTGATTGAAACCAGTCATTGCCAAGAGTTCCGTTTTATTCGTATCAAAGTTGACATCTTACATCGAAGAGTACATGCACACTAATAATCTCGTCAGAATCGGAGTTATACAAAATTGGTTGCTCATCACTTATTATCTAATTGTTATATATTTTAACTGCAAACAGTTCAATATACTGAAAAGGTTGCAGTAATACATAATTTGGTCGAGTTGAGTTTAATGAACCTGCAACATTTCTTTACGTAGAATTGTTGCAAAGACAATGGAATATAACACGAATTTGGTAACCTATTGGGAATATAAAATATATGACTTGAATCTTTATTACATTCGACTTGGTATGAACTGAATTACCTGTATGATAAAAACTCATAAAAAATCATGTACTCAAAGTTAGATAATTTTCTTTGAAGTTCCCCAAATGAATAGTCATGATGTCTTTGATGCTATGTCGACGTGATCCCATGATTTTTGTTGAGTAATGGAATGAATTCAATTTGAAACTCAGATAATATTTTGAGATGTTAGAGAGAGAGGGCTTAGTTTTTTAGTTATATAGTAATTTTGTTGAGAAAGACTTCTCCCCTGTATAGGTTATTCAAATTTTTTTCAATTTATATGAGCTACAGAAAGTTCATGAAAAAATTGTGTTCGAATATTCAGTATCATTTGGAGTGTTATAAATATGGAATGAAGGAAAATACAAAAATTTGCCATATATAAAAATAATAATACGGCGAATACTGCTCTTTCAAATGCGAAATACATCCGATAAATAATTCAACAATAACTCCATATCGGTTATACCGATTTTCAAATATTTTCAACACCTGAGCAGTGAAATTGAGGTTTTGTGTGAAGACTTTTTAATGATAATGTTGGGTTATTTCAAAAGTTTTGTCCCTTTTGATGTAATGTGTTATTGTGGCTTCATATCTCAATGAATACGTACTTTAATTTGTCGTGGTATATAATGATCGATAGAGAATTTTGAATAATATACATTGATGCTGTTTTTTCCCAAATTTCGATTTTTTGCCCCATTTCAACTTATAACTATATAGTGTGTGGAATAAAGTGGAATAAAATCATTATTTCGGTTACGGTACATTAGTCTGGGCTATAAGTTTAGATTCGTGTTAAATGGACATACTTTTAGTGAAATTAACCCATTAGTGGACAGCGTCCCTTTAAAGGGTTCACTATAAAAGTGGCGCCATTACTGATTGGAGGGAGAAACATTTTGTTCCGCACGTTACAATCTGTTAGGGAGACCAGTCGTGTTTATCCAGCGAAGAGTTGACTCATTGTTGCGAGAAAGAAATTATCCAGACAGCACAAAATGGATGCATCTTTGAACTCTTCAAAAAACAATGGGTGAGTATGCATTTTCATGCAATTTCGTATTTTGTTCGTCCCTCTTTTACTGTGAAAAGTTGATGAAGGTTCTTATACATGAAATAAAACTGATAGATGATTTTTGTTTTTGATAATATTCCAATAATGACGTTATATTCGTCACGTCCCTCAAAAGGGACGCTATCCGTGATGACCTAGCGCATTTGAATTTTTTGCTTTTTCAGATTGTCTCTAGCTGAACTTGTTGATATTTTGGAAGAAGAAGATAATGTTCCCCAATCTAATATATACATATTACCACCTGAAGACGAATATGAGACCGGAGTTGACACTGATGAATCAGACGATGAGCATATTGGTGATATCAACCATCTTCCACGAGGAATTCTGAGTCAGCCATGTCAAATGACAGCGTTGTTTCCAGAAAGTGAAGAATATTCCGATTCCGAAGACTCATTGCCCTTGTCCCAATTACAAAAGCGACTCAAACTAAACCAAGGAAACGCGAATATCGGAAAAGAAGAATCATATACAAAATCGAAAAGGTTTGCAGATCCAGCAGATTTACCTAACAATAATATAAGCACATTTTGTAATCCAAAAGAGGTATCGCCAGATGCAAAGCAAGCGTTAACACATACAGATTTTTTTCGCTTATTTTTCGGAAAAAAACTACTGGAAATGATAATAGAGGAAAATAACAGATACGCTTTGCAGAAAAATACAGAACTCAACCTGACAATGGACGAACTATATGTTTTTTTGGGAATTCTATTACTATCAGAATACGGTAAATACCCTAATAAGAGACTGTATTGGTCGAGTGAGGATGACGTTCCCAAAATGGTGCAAAATAGTATGAGGTTGAAGAGATTCGATAAAATCCTAAGATTCATACATTTCAATGATAATAGTAAGATTATAAAAGATGATCGTCTGTACAAACTCCGACCGCTCATCGACCAACTGAACGACAAGTACAAGAAGCTTTGGTGCTTTGGACGAAAACCTCTCAGTTGATGAGAGCATGGTGCCTTACTACGGAAAGCATTATGCAAAACAATATATTCGTGGTAAGCCGATTAGATTTGGATATAAGAACTGGGCCCTGTGTTCAAGTAGCGGATATATGTATGGATTTGAAATATACACAGGGAAAGATACTTCTAAATCTAAACAATTTGGTATTGGAAGTGATTTAGTTATGTCATTGCTCCAACAGGTAGAAGTACCGCCAAATCGAGGTCATAAGCTATATTTCGATAATTACTTCACTAGCTTGCGTCTTCTTCCACATTTTGCCAAACAGAAATATTGTGCAACCGGAACATTGCGTGAGAACAGGTTGGAGCAGTGTCAAGTATCAGATAAGAAGACCTGGAATATGGATCAACGCGGAACTTGTCGTTTTTTAGAAATGACAACTCCCTGTTAGTGCGATGGAAGGACAATAAAGTCGTATCTATGGCCTCTAATTTTGAGGGAAACGATATGGTGAGTGCATCTCGTTGGGACAGGAATTCAAAGTCTAAGACAAATATTCACCAGCCGCAAATGATATCAAACTATAATAAATGTATGGGTAGGGTTGATAAGCTTGACTCTTTGGTTGCTGTGTACAGGACCCGGATAAGGCAGAGAAAATGGTATTGGCCTTTGGTGGCATATATGTTGGATGTATCATTAGTGAACGGATGGATTCTAATGAAAAGATTGAGGCCTAATGAACCGGGCTCAGAATCTTTGTTACAGTTCAGGAGATACATCACCCTAAACTTTTTAGGATCTTTTGTATCGAAACCACATCAGGGCCGAGTATTGCGTCCAATAGATGGTCTAAGGTATGACAACTTGGGCCATTTAGTTATTTATAATGAGACTGACCGCCGATGTGGACATTGCGGGAAAAAAAGTCAATTTATATGTGAAAAATGTAAAATTGGGTTACATCCAAATGAGTGTTTCAAACTGTACCATTCTATCTAGTGCTTTCTAAGTCTATATTGTGAGTTTTTTGTTCAATAAATATATTCAGCAAAGTTTCTTGGATTTTTGATCAGGAGACCGCATACTTATAGTGTTTTTATCATGGAGGACAGCGTCCCTTTTAAGGTACGTCAAAAAACAATGATACCACGTGTTTTAAATCATAGACAATCCGAAGTTACTGGTTGCTTATCAGTTATGAGTCTCAAAACTATGAAAAAAAAATCTAAAATTGAAAAATATTAACTTTGCCCACTAATGGGTTAAGTGGTTAGGCTCATTCGATCCGGAATATTGTCTAGATCATTGTGAAAAAAAAAAATGTGAATTAGTTCATAAAGAATTCTAAAAGTTATTAACAATTGAAGACCCTGAAAATCAGTGTTTGGTTTTGTTGTTTATAGTTCGTAAACTATAAATATTTTTGAATTTTGATCTGTTTGACAGCCTGTTAGTTCAATTTCTTGTTAACTCTTATTCTACAATCTGTTAGTTGAAATTTCTCAACTCGTTTTCAACTCCTCTTACTCTTCTCAATGTGTTACAATTGGTTCACAAGATCTCGCTGTTTTCTCTAATCAACTGTTTTACTCTAGGAACTTGTCCATAATTTAAAAGTGACGGAAACACCTCAAAACTTGTTCACGATAGGTAAACGTAGACATATGTTCAGTGTCTTCATGGAGATGCACAAGTACTTCTGGATAATCTGAGAGTGGAGAGTTAGCGAAAGTGCCGTTACATGTTGAATTTGAATCACTGCAGGTCCTCGGTTCATTTCACAACGACGTTGTCCTCCAAATGGTAGAGTACTTAAAAACGTAGTTCGAAGTGAATTGGATTGATTCTTGAATAGAGGGACAGCTGTGGTATGCTACATACTTCTTACACACATCACCCTTGGGGAAATCAAGTCCATTGATATCAGGCATAATTCGCAACATTCATATGATTGTACATCCTCCCGAGGAGTTGTCCTCCTAGGTCATCGTCCATCCTGTCCTTTCCAGGAAGGTGAACAGGTCACTAGGAGACATCTTTTTTATATTGGCAGGTGTAGGCCGAACACACACAACTTTGAGGTGTCTCACGGTGGCCTCCGCGAAGGTGCAGCGATATTACTGTAGTTGCGCGGCTTCTTCAACATTCTTGGGTTTCCCTCTGTGGAGGTGCACAAGTGAGGAGCTTTCCTGCAGGGGCAGCCGGTTCCTTGCCTTTATTCAAGGCGGAGCTCTTGGCGCCCGCCGCAAGAAGTACCCTTGCTGTTGGAAGTGGAGGAGGGTGCATTTATAGTTGCTGCCACTCCTGACTGTTTCGCTCTCTTTCATCTTTTGGCCTCGACGCCGCAAATGCGCTTACGCCTTGGCCTTTGTATTACATCATAAGGTGATCTGCTATGTCCAGCCTCATTCCAAGCGATAGATTGGGATGGACATTTCTGTTCATCCCCAGCCACCGCCTTAGATTGAGGTGAGCACTTCTGTCCAGGCTCGGGATTGGTTTTTGTTGTTTCTGTTTTTGTGTTTTTTCTTTCATGTGTGCTCCCACGAGTAGCAAGGGAAGAGTTGGTCACCTCTGGCAGAGCCCCGCATTACCAGAGGTAGGCTGATTACAATGAGGTTTCGCCTAGTTCCCCAAGGGGATCGTTTGGAACCGCATAACACCCTGTGGCCATTCAGCTGTCGGCACTATTCCTTACACTTTAGCTTGGGTAGGCTAGTCCACGGTGGCATGTTTTGCAAATGCTTTTGGGAGGTTTCAGTTCCCCTCACCCTACATTCATATGATAAAGGGTTATAATTAGTTTTTTGATATTTCAGTTCTTGATCTGCCTGTAACAATGTGTTTTGCCTGGAGTATGACGGTTATTGATATAATGGTGATGACATTTTTAGATAAAAGGAGAAGTTTTGGAAAATTGGAAAAACCAGGTGCTTCAGGTATTTTTGTTTTTCAAAGCTCTCGGTTTTCATACTTACGTTACTCTACTCACGTATTTGTGTGGTTATAAACTACCTGCCTCTGTTATAAAGGGATTGTGCCAATATAGAACCATGTCTTGGTTCACATTCCATAACTACTCCAGCTTGCAGAGCGAATTTATTGTAAATAGCACGTTATGTCTTCTTAGGTGAAACAACAGTTTAGCTGAGAAGGTTAGTTTAGGTTAGGTCCAAAGTGAGTGGGTCTATTCGACCCTTCACCGCAACCCGCACGGGTTTATTGTGGCTCACACCAATTCACACACGACCAAATAAACCCAGCTTCTTAACGAAGCCGATTAGTTTGTATGGTATGTTTGTACGGCTCTGCCGAACTCTAAAAACCTGATTAGGTCCCCAGCGGAGCAGGCACAAAGTATATGCTTTGCTGTTTCATCAGGTTCCAAACAGAGGTGACACATATTGTCTTACAACAGTCTGGCTTGTTAGACATCGTAGTTCATCCCTACTGTAGTCCAACAACTGTTTGGTATTAAGCTCCGAAGGGTGAATAAACGCCTTGGAGTGAGCCAAGAGAAAGATTCTACCAGAAGTCCATAAATCTTCTTGCCATCCAAGTGTTCAATGTTTGTTTGGCAAAGCCTAAAGCGATGCCAATGACAGGTTCTGGTCCGATGAAGCTGCTTGCAGCACCCTTCTTTGCAAGGGAGTCAGCAGCCTCATTGCCAGAGAGCTTCGCCTGGGCCGTTTTCTGTAAAGCCTTCGGCAATTGCTCCATAAGTGATCATTGGTCTGACAATCATCACATGAATCCAATGGATTTGTTTGGGACTCAAACCCCAAGTTTTACCACAAATCTTTTGACATGTCCATAGTAACAGTCTGGCTTTGTGTAAAACTTTTTCCATGTGGCAAGGACAATGCCAAGGTATTTCACCTCCATTCCAAATGAAATGACCTCTCCATTGAGGGAAAGTGGCGTTAGATCGTCCAATTTCCTCCTCCTGGTGAAGGGGATTATCACAGTTTTGCTGGGGTTGACGGCCATCTGCTCCCTCAGGCACTAACTGTGATCAACGTCCATCATGCTTTGGAGAATATTACAAGCTACCCTTCCCGACGTGTACCTTGCCAGGATGACAAGGTTATCTGCATAAGCTTGCAGATCAACTTTTCTTCTGCCGAGGGCATCAAGCAGACTATCCACCAGGAGCGACCACAGAAGGGGAGATAGTACCCCACCTTGAGGGCAGCCTCTGGTGACCTTGAAACTAATGGCCTCGCCTTGAAGAGTCGTAGTTGCAGTTCTATTTACCAGCATGGCATAGATCCAGTCAGTTATGGTCGATGCTATACCTTTCCTAGCCAGAGATGATCCTATAGATTAGGTAGTGCATTGTCAAATGCTCCTTCAATATCGAGAAATACAGCGACCGCAATCTCCTTGTTGTCAAGGGATTGGGAGATTTTCTTTACAAGGTTGTTTAATGCTAAATCTGTTGATTTGCCGGTTTAATAACCATACTGGTGGTTATTCAGGGGGGATGCATATAATGCCATCCTCCTGATGTGTCCGTCCAGTATACTCTCAAGTCCTTTCAACAGGAAGGATGTAAGGCTGATTGGTCGTACCGATTAAGGGTGTGGATCTTTCCGACCCAATTTAGGTATATATACCACCCTTGCCGCCAACCAACTGGATGGTATATAGTTTCACGCCAGACTAGCTCTATACAATTTTATGAGAATAGGTAAAATTATTTCCAGTCCGTTTTGAAGAAGAGCTGGAAATATACATCCTCTCCAGCTGAGAACATCAACTATTAAATGTTCTATTGATTCTGGAGCTAGCTTTTTATTATGTTCTGCGTTATTTTAAATTAATAGAATTTGGTTCCAGTTCAAGAAATTATATGGCATCAATCCTAATTTTTATGATGTACTCATATAATTAATATAGAAAATAAGGGCTAAAAATGTATAAATGTGAAATTACCAATGTTTGTCTAACAATCGTGGATATTTGGAAATTGCAACTTGAGTATCTTTACTGTATATGCAAAAAATTAGGATTGCAATGTGCGGTATTAAACATTCAAAACAGGTTTTGTTAGTACTTGAGTACTCCATTTAACCAATCTTTGAAGTAACTAAAGTCTAAGTTAATTTTGACGTAATATTGACTTTATGAAATAATTCCAGTTCACCTTGTATTATGTCCAATGAATTTAAACTATGACTTATTCTGAGTCATGATTCTTTCCACAATCTTTTGTCAGCAACATATATATAATCCATGAAGACTGAATTATTTTAATAAATATTACTGTAGTTAACCAATCTTTTTGTTTCTAGGAAAAGATATTGATTAACCTGGCTACTTTTTGACCATAAGTTTCAAAATATAATTAAATTTCTCAAAATAGCTGTTTCATAATAATGAAAGTATTCATTTTCAGAATATTGTTTTTTCAAATATAATGTTTTAATATCTTTTTATTTTAATGTAATTATAAAGAAGTAAATCTGGAATATGTACATATGACTGTAAATGACAAAATAAACATTAAGAATTGTATGATTATACTTTTTTCAATTTATGTAATCCCCAAAACAAACATTGATTCAATTTATACCTTTATAATCCATCTAGATAGTCGACTACAGTTACATCGTCAGGACCATATAAACAACGACTGCATTAGAAACTACGAAAGAGTCACAGAGTCAGTCCTTTTCCATATTTGAAAGTGAAGAATATTCATTTGTGAAATCTGCAAACCATGTATATGTGTCTTGTTATTTTGTTGCACCAAGACACCCAGTTCTAGTTCAATCATCGATTGGAAAAATGACGTTTAATAAGAAAATACATATTTTGAAATAAGGTATCGAAATATTAATCTCTACCAAGTACCTATACTGTAGTTTCTGGTAAATACCTGCCGAAAAACAACTACTTTCTCGACTAATACCACGCTGAATTGAATTATATCCGCCAGACATTTATGCAAAATACCTCACAGAGGTTAATATTACAGATGTTTCTTGTTCATTCCGCAGCATGACCATGCTGCTGCTGGATCAATCGATTAATCGAGCTTGCAATGATAATGAAATAATGAGCGTGGCTCATAAAATCCATGAAAAATTCTCGAGCATCACACTAAAACAGAACAAAAAATTCAAGTTATTTTTTGTTTGCCGTTATTGGAGTGACACCAACCCTCACGTTTTCCGGGAAACACATACCCAATATCCAGAAAAAATTAACGTTTGGGCAGGAATATTGGAAAACCATACTGTAGGACCTCTATTCCTCTGTGTTCGAAAATGTTCGACGTGAAATATCGGATAGGCTGTACCCCACTATTGGAGTAGTCCTGACAATTGTTGCCATGACACATGTGACCTTTGACGTTGTAGAATGGAGCATTCAATCTTATGAGAAATCTGAAATTTTTCTATACCCGGAGGATGGAGGTTGGAAATTTTTCTGTCGGAAATGACTAATTTTTGTCAAGTTTCCCATATGTGAGGCCCCTGCAAGAATTTCTGCCGACATGTAAGGTTTTTTCAATTTTATGATGAAGGAAATTTTTATGCCCGGAGGAAGGGGGTTGAGAATTCTTTTGTCGAAAATAATTAATCTGGTC